>JAVYIG010002429.1:0-249283 GCA_035222895.1 Strongylocentrotus droebachiensis | reverse complement strand
AAAAGAAAAAAGAGGTCTCCACGTCGCCAAGACTTAGTAAAAAAGGGAATAGGGAGGATGTGGAAGAGGAAGAGGCGAGAGAGACGGAGAGAGAGAGAGAGAGAGAGAGAGAGAGAGATACGGGGGGGGGGGGGTCGAGAGGGGGAGGGTCGAGGGGGGGGGGGGGGGCTTTACGATCATGTTTCAGTCAGATAATAAAGCCTTGAAATGAGAAAAGAATAAGAGAAAGTCAAAGAAGTCTTTGAAAATAACATGTTACCCTAAGAAGAAAAAGACAAGAGGAAGTTCGTCAAGTCAACTATCTTATGCGAGTAGTAATAAAGGAAGACTTGCAAAGAGCTAGAGGCGCCGATGGTTCTGGAAATAGAAAAAAAGAAAAGAAAGGAAAGGAAGAAACAAAACAAAAGCAAATTAACACAAAGTCTGGATAACGAAAATCGTTGTTTCATTATCGATATAATACACCCGACTTGATTTGTTCTTAGTTTAAAAATACAGACCCTTTTTGACTAAACTTTAACTTCTATGCGAAAAAAAGGTGACTGTAGCAGGCGCGGATCCAGGATTTCTTAGGGGAGGGGGCCCAACTTTTTTTTTTTTTTTTTGCTCCCGAAAATTTGAAAATCGCGCCGGCCGAAAAGTCGCTCAGTGGGGGGGGGGGGGGGGGGGGGGGGGGGGGGGGGGGGGGGGGGGGGGGGTAAGCGGACACTTTTTTTTTTTTTTTTGGAGTCCAAAAAAAAAATCGCAACGACTCAGCCAGCCGAAAAGTCGCTCAGTGGGGGGGGGGGGGGGGGGGGGGGGGGGGGGGGGGTAGTGAGCACATTTTTTTTTTTTTGGTCCTCGAAATTTTAAAATTTGCACCCCCCCCTTGAGCGCCAGGGGGGGGGCCCAACCCCAAAAAAGGTAAAAATCGCGTGAATTTAAATGATTTTTTCTCAAGGGGGGGGGCCCGGGCCCCCCGGGGCCCCCCCCCTGGATCCGCCACTGGACTGTAGTGTAGTTAAAGTTGAATTTCACAGAGTAAAAACTATTTAATACTGAAAATGTAATTTTTATACAAAATATTTCGTAAATCCTTCCTTTAATTTTGCACAACGATAATCTTTCTCACACATGTATGCTAATTTTGGGCCTAAATCTTTAGACTACACGTAGGTTTTACAAAATGTGAAGCCACAAAGGCACGGCTGTACTGCAGGAGAGGGAATCTGTGATTTTTTGTGGTAAGCTGACGAATTTTATACCTTCTGTTCATGTATTTTATACATTTATACAAGATAGAATATTGTGATTTTGTGAAGTGTTTCGTAATTTGTAAGGTGAAGAAGTAATTTGTCGTATGGCGATGACAAAACAGGGTGGAGACCGCAGGTAGAACGAGAGACACTTGTGCCGCTGTTTGGTGCCGTGAACGCCCGGGTCCAGCAAGGGTGCGGCGGTCTACACCGGGCAGGGCATGCAACTCTGCATCGCGTCGCGTCGCTAGTTTTACTCAGTTTAATAAATTAGTGCTGCAAAAGACCTAGATTTTTAAAGTTACTGATTCTCTCTCAGAGGTTGGCATATATTTTGTCTCAAGGATAGAATTTCACCTTTTGAGTTTGTCTACTGTAAATTAAGTGTAACATTTTCAGTGAGAATATATTTACGTTCATGCAAAAGCCAAAAATTATAAAGTTTTAACGTTATGTGATGATATCAAGATTCAAGCTACCGGTAAATATTAAAATTTGTGGGAGATTCAATGAAATGATGATGTCCTTATTCTAATTCTAAAGAAAAAGAATCATTCTATTATTGAGTATTGCTGTGTGAAGTTCCAAAGATTAACTCACCCATTCCAAAAAATCTGTCTGTTCTGAAGAGTTTTTTTAAAACAACTTTTATAAATGTTGATGCTCTTCTCCAAGACAATGATTCAGTGAAACCAGATATCATAGTCTCAGCAGAACATTTCCCTGAACGAAATACTTATTTTTCGGACTGTTTACATGGTTAGGTCTACTTGTTAGATTTTCTAGACCGAAGACTTTAGTTTGTACAAATTCATATGTAAATTGAATGAATGAAAATGGAGAGGAGGAAAAGAAGGAAGAGAAGAAGCTGAAGAAAAAGGAAAGAAGGAGAAAGGGAAGTACTTACTTCTTCAGAAGATTTTTTTACTTATAATTCTATGCGTAAAAAAGAGAATTAAGCTACACTAATTGCTAATAAGAACCAACAAATCAAAACAAATACATGTAGACTGCAAATTGGTCTGTGATGTTATGTTGATATGCAATTGCAACAAAATTTAAGAAGTTTAGTTTAGATTCCAAATTTCCAATCCTACAACGAATCGCATCTTACAGTAAGTCTAAAGAGTAAGACTGAATTGAAATGTGCAAAGCAATTTAATTACATGGAGACTGGTCTCTAGTCTCTACCGTGTCTCCATGGTAGGCTGTGATGGTTAGAAGAAAAAAAATCACTCCTTTTTCTAAAACTTTATATTAATATTGAAATTTGGAGAATAATCGCTCATAAACTTAAAGTTTATTTGAGGTTGACCTCTGGACGCAGGTTGAGATGCCTCTATCAAATGTCCAGATCCTTGTGATGAAGTATTAAAGTACTTCAGCAGTAAAGGTGCCGTCTGGGGAGAGCTGCTCTGTAATTGTACTTAAATTTAGCATTCTGCCATCGAAGCCTATCTAGCCTATTTTCAAACTGGAAAACAGTACCAGTCTCAACAACTTGGTTTGGGAGGCTGTTCCACATATTATCTTTTCTCCTGGAAGAGAAATTACCAAGAATACTTTTGTCTGCTAATCTGCTATTTCAATCCGTGACCCCTAGTGCTTGTGTTGTGGTATTGAACTCAAAGAGAGGAGTCACACCAGAATCATATATTTTGAGCGTTTTGAAAATCTTGATCATACGTACAGTATGACCTTTTCCTTTAATATTATACATTTATATGGAAATATGCAGAAATTACAAATCTTATCCATGTACAATGTGGATGAACAGTGTTCATGGTTAAAAAGTTAAAACAAATCAGATTAACTTGTTCTTTTGCAAAGATTGAGTACTTTGAGTTAACATACCGGTACATATAAAGCCAGAGCCCTCCTTTCTCTCCTTCCTTTTTCTCCATCTTTATCTTTCTCTCTTTCTGTTTCTACATGTAGCTTTCTGTATCCTAAAACAATATCATACAAGATTTCCCAAATTTCCCACATGCACATTGTTTCCATTTTGTGCCTTTTTGATGTGATATCCATTTTTTGTATCCACATGTAAATTTGTTTCCAAAATGTAAGTGATTTGTTAGGATAAAAAATACATACTTGCTCTTTTGCCAAATCGAAAATCTTCACCAATCTGTAAACAGCGATAGGAAATAACCGTTAAGAGTTTGTTTTTGAGAGGAATGACTCAGCTGGCTCGATAACATTCAGTTTGTTCCAAAATTAATGCTTCCTTTTGAATTGGATCAACATCCAACATTTCTCAGTATGAGAGCAAAGTGTTAATTAATCTCACACATTTGAGGCATATTTTCTTTCTTCTCCTGAAGTGTGTGCTGTTATATTATCCAATTAATAATGTTTTGAATGTTGGTGAGATACTGTACTTCGCATAATTTGAAGAAGACAAAAAGAAAGAAATAGTTTCAAATCCTGAAATGATTGCATCTGTATTTTAATAATGTATGTTGAAAGATAATATTAAACACAACCTTCTCGTTTGTGAAGTAATTTAGAAATAATTGTTTCCTCAGAAAGCGAAAGCAAATATATTTTTGTCTTGAAATGGTTGAAAGTGAAAGGAGAATGATGTTTCTTTTCTTCAGGGGGATGGAAAAGAACTGGGACACTTTATTTCCTTTTATTTCATTTCATTTTATTTATTTTCATATTTCTCATGTTAAATATACATGTAGGCCTACATTTCCAAAATAATGTAAAAGTTTTTTGATTGTGATTAAATTACAATCAATGATACAATGTATAAATAACATACATGTAAATATAAGTGGTAAATATAGAGTACTGATTTAACTGAGAGAAAAATGATGGGACCTACATGAAAGCCAGCTTGTACAAAACTTTATTTTGTAGATAAAAGCCTCTCTGCCTTTTTTAATAATAATTTTGAATAATTATGGTATGTGACTGCCCAGTGCAAAGTACAGGGCAGAATACTTGAGAAAAGAAGTTTGACCATTCTGATTCAAAGATCAATTAATTTTGACAAAATTGATTGAAAATTTAAAAAAATTCTATAAATAATGAGTTTTGATTAAATGTCAATACAATGGCTAGTTGGTCCATGCTTTCAGGGTGATGAACATCTGTGTTTCAAATAATGTAAGAAATATGCAATGACCAAATTGCACCCAGCAATAGAAAAGACAAAGTATTCAATATTTGTGTGGACCACTGGACGGGACTTGTGTAGTGACTCGATAAAGAAAAAGAACACATTTTTTTGGATTGCTTTGTGAAATCATGCGCTGGTATTTTGTGCTTGTACTGTTGTATGTATCGTGAGGTTCACACGACACTCTGAACTTGAAGATAAGATTGTGGTTAAAAACTTTGTAATTATCTTGTACATGTAGCTACACTGTACATGTGCATGTACATTGGGATCATGTGGATGCTTTCATGGTTACGAAACTCGTAGTTACAAACCATGACAGATCTTTAATACAGTTAGCGTTATGAGCCGTTCAAGTGGTTACCATTAAACTGTAATGATACGCCAGCTTGTAGTGAAAATTAATGCTTTCACCAGCTTGTAACTTTAACTTTGAATACTCGTTGTTGCAGTCCCGTGTGAACCCTCATCTTGGTCAGTTGGTCATTAGGCCTGTCATCATCAGCTCGAGATTGCCAAATATCCCGCTTTTTTAACTATCCCGATCGCAAATTGTCCAGATAATTTGTGACTTCATCAGCCCGAAGTTGCAATTAGTGGGATATTTGGTTGAGATAATCATCCCAAGATATCTTGGGCTAGTTTGCAAAATATCCCGCTATTTATTTGTCCGGTGCGTCGTCACCAGCCTGAAGACTCGCACTCATTTTTCGAGCTTGAGTTTCAAGTTTCGAAGTCAAGTCTCGAGCTGATGATAACGCGATTTGTAACTTTAGGATTATTTCCCAATTCAGAAATAGCGAGCTATTTAACAATCTCAAGCTGATGAAAATAGGCCTATACTGTAGTTCATAACTTTGAGATTTTGCAAATGTTAACTTGGACAGTGCTGTGTGAACTGTAGCTTACGTAATGTAGCTGATCCACTTGAAGGTTATCAAGCCCAAGAGCACATTCACATATTGACTTGCAAATTACCTAAGTGATTTCAAGTGTGAAATGAAATACTGTCCGCTAGACCGCTACATGGTTGATACAGAAATCCTATACAACACTTCCTTTGCAAAATTATATTTGCATAAGATCTGTCTGTACTTGTATACAGATAAAGTGTTCTCATGTTCGATGCTTTCAATTTTTATTTTTAGATTACTCTTGGTTTAACATCACTTTACCAGCTGTTGTGTATTTATTTTGAGAAATTTAGTTTCTATGAATGCTATGAAACCGTTCACAAGCAAGACAAAACTGGGAAATTGTTTCATGTTTATTTGCTTCTGAAATGCATTAGAAAGATTCTTTTGTTGAATGATTTGGGATTTCAAGTGGGCAATTGAAGAGCTACATGTATCCTAGGAATGTCTCCTTAAAGGGGAAGTCCACCCTGATATTAAATTGGTTTTAACAGAAGCATGAGAGGAACAATTGATACAATTCAAATGCGATCCATCAAACACAAGTAGGCAACACTGTGACATAATGTTTCTTTTGAGCTCCTCTCCTATTTGCTTTGTACATAGAATTTCATAACCTTTAATTTTCTTTGTTATTGAGGACGGAATAGATTTGTTTCATACAGGCCTTGACCGTTGTATAAGAATGTATTTGCAACAATCATATTTAGGGTGCATACACTGTAGTTAATTAGAAAATATCCTTTGTGCAAAGATAGAAATTTCTGAATAAATGGGAGGGGAGCTCGCAAGATACGTCACAGAGTTGCAATCTGTGTTTGATTGATAGCAACTTCATAATTTCATAACTTTCTTGTTTTTAATTGGATTTTGCTTAAATTTTTACTGCCTCTTTTTTTTTTTTTTTTTTTTTTATAAATGTAATGTTTCCTGGGAGAAATTTCAATAGTTTGAACATATTTGTGGCTTACACTTGTTTTTTAATTACAGATCGATCAATCAATCTTATTTACCGGGTGTAAGCCACAAATATGTTCAAACTATTTCACCTACTCGTTTTTCATTTTCTGCTCTATTAAAACCAACTTAATATTTAATGGTGGAGACATTTCTACAATGAAATTCTGCCAAACTGATCATGTACTGTACAATAAATCAGAAAACTCACAAACTATTTTTGATCATTTCCAGAACACAATCTTCTCTTTGAGATGACTTTTGTACGTATACCATAGACATTGTAATGAAGGACTTTTATGGTGACTACATGTACACCTGTTTGACATTGTCCTTGACATTGAAGAGGAGTTCATGAACATGAACTTGACCTCAAATTTGACCTTGAACGCTAGTTACCAGTTACAGAGTTTGTTGACCTTTCATGTCAATAGCCATTTGACTGCATTTAAAAGGTTAATCCAACCATTAGCCTATTATCCTTGTCCCAACAGTTTAAAGAGAAGGTTAGTTCTTGTAAAGTTGTAAAGGTGTAAACATATCAAGCTACATGTACAGTACGTTGTTGTTTAGAGCACTGTCGTGCTGCTCCCATGACTCCTGAAGTTGTTCTTAAGTACCGGTATATGTTAGATTTATAAATAGTTTGAAACTTGGACCAAGTTTGTGATTATACAGTAGTCCCAAATACCCAGATTTTTGTGTACTGCTTTTCCCTGTAAGTGATCTCCAGCAAGATTCAAGAGTCAGTAGTATAATAATTTCGACCAATCAGATGGCTAGATTTCTAAAGTGAGGTATATAGTACAAAATACTTTTCTCACCTTCAAATGCATCCATGGTCTGGCTCCTCCCTGCCTTTCTGAACTAATCACTATCAGGCAACCATCTCGGTACTCCCTTCGCTCCTCTCTCAAGGCATCGTGTTGAACCATCTGTCTCCCAAGATGCTTCCCACACTTGGTGACAGAGCATTCACAACGGCTGCTCCCAAACTGGAATATCCTACATGTACCGGTATCTAGATTTCCTCGCAACCAGCTATCTCTCAATACCTTAAAAAAATCTCTAAAATCTCACCTCTTCTCTCAATAACATAATTGTAAAGTGCATTTGAACATTTTTATACATTTAATCTTGCATATACACTGTATATGGTAATGCGCTATATTATTGATTAATACACAATTATTCTCATTTATTGTACTGTAGGTACAAGTACATAAGTACAGTACATGTCCTGTAGGCTTAATCCTTTCCAATAACTTCACAACACAATTGACATGACAACTTAACTATTTTTTCCAAAGTGAAAAGCAGTCTGAGTAGCCCCATAACCTCTTTATCTGTCTATGTATGGAAATTGGATGACTCGTAAATTGATGTCTTTGCTTTCACTGAAATCACTGAATCGCAAATCATGGCAAAGTAAAAAATATGGGCATTTGCGTAAAAGGGTGAATTTTATAGTAAGCCACCACTTTCAAAATGCCAAAAATAAATCAAATTTTCATACTCTGAGACCTCAGGCCCTCATCATACTTGCAGTTTCGGTATTTATTGCAAAATTTTGGTCAAACCCCCTTTACAAATCACAAATAAATTGTACTTGATTTATATGCCCATGTACCGGTAGGCATAGTACATTGCACTGTATTCCAAGTGTGGTGACTACAATAACTGAAATACAAGTTCAAGCCAAAATCTAACACTCAAATAATAATGCAATTGTTCTTATATTTAACAAGCTTATAGTCAGTTTTTCCGGTCCGGTCTTTATGCAATGATGAATTTAAACTTCGCCCTTCGTGTTTTAAATGAAGAGGAAAAGGGCGAAAGGTTTCTTTCATTGTGTGTCAAAATTCAAAAACCATTTGTTTTTGTTTTTTTTGCTGTGAAAGGAACCTTTCGTCCTTTTCCTCTTCATTTAAAACACGAAGGGCGAAGTTTAAATTCATCATTGCGTAAAGACCTGTTTTTTTGCTGTACGTGTGCGAGTACAGTACATGACTCTGCCTGTAGTGTAGTCCCTCCAGAGAGGCCCCACTGTTATCCAAGATGTCACTTGTTATACCGGTACAATATACCTGTAGATCTGTGAGACTTGTATGCCTCTGTGCTCATGAATGGATTGGTAGTCGATATTCCTCAAATGTTTTGTTCACCAGATATTGAATACTACACAAGAAATGTTGTGAATAATTTTTGCTGATGTTTGATGCGTAGCCATACAAATTTATGAACATTTAGAGGGACATGTAAATTATGTATTGATGTACTTGCGACTAAGAATGTGTTTCTTGTTCTTACATTAAGAAAAATTACATCGATTCAGCGTATTTCATATTTCAGTGCAAGATGTACAGTACAATGCATTCTTCTGGGAGTTTTATAAGCACTACATCCAATGACACTTAGATTTTGCTCTTAAAAGTTCAGTTTTGCCCTTTTTTATAGGTAACAATAAAACTTGGGTCTTTAGGGGATGATAGGAACGATTTAAATAGAAATCCCTTTCATTTATCATTCTGCAAGTAATCACTCATCTTTATTTTTAATTGATAAGTTCCCTTTAAACTTGAACCTCCCTGCCTTGGTTCAAGAGCCCAAACAGGTGCCGTGGCTATGTACAGCTGTAATGTGACTGCTATACAGTGTATGAGTCATTCCTCAACCTCCCTTGCTTGGCTAGAGGTCTGTCACCATCAGCCCGAGTTGGCCAAATAGCTCGCTATTTTGTGATCCTGGAAATTGGCCCAAAGTTACAAATCGCGTCCTCATCAGCTCGAAACTCCATCAGCCCGAGTTGGCCAAATGGCCCGCTATTTTTGTGATCCTGGAAATTAGTCCGAAGTTATAAATCACGTCCTCATCAGCTCGAAACTCCAGCTTGAGAAATTAGCTGGACAATTTGCTCAGTGTCAGCGCATAGTGCGAGTCTTCAGGCTGGTGAAGGCGGACCACGGATAGCTGGCTATTTTGTACACTACCTCAAGATGTCTTGGGAAGATTTCCCGAGCAAATAGCCCGCTTTTTGCATCTTCACCTGCCAAAGAGCCCGCTATTTCGTGATCTGGCTAATTTCCCGGATCAGAAATAGCGAGCTATTTGGCAAACTCGAGCTGATGGAGACAGGCCTAGCATTATATGGACCAGCAGACCTGCATGCCCTTCACGGCGTGTGCTCTGCTTGTCAATTCCTTTCACTCTCATTCTCACTCACACACCAATTCAAAAGCACTGCAGTACAGGTGTATTATTATGGAAACGATGGCAGAGTACTGTTTATTGTTGGTCCGCTAAATTGAGATTTCAATGTTTATGTTGCACCAATCTCTGTTGCATTGAAGAAAGGAGGTGATCAACCCAAGTCATCTATTCAGTCTTTTTTTTCAGAATATCATTTTAGTTCAATATTTGAAAGCTACAATGTGGTGTTGCCACAGGAGACATGAGGGGGCATGTGCCCCTCCAGTTGAATGACTAAAATATGAAAGAAAAAAAAATTGGAGAAAGAAAGGGAGAGGGAAGCCATTGGAAAAATACAAAAATCATTTCTTTCGCTCTCCTTCTCACACCAGCTCATAAGTACTGCAGTACAGGTGTATTATTACGCGAATGATGATGGTCGAGTAGTGTTTATTGTTGGTCTGCTAAATCCAGATTTCACTGTTTATGTTGCACCGAGCCACCATCCCCCGTTGCATTGAAGAGCGAAGAAAAGGAAAATAAATCATATATTAAATCCACCAGTATTTTAGACGACTTCCATTTTTTCACACACGAACTAAAGAACACAGATGATGACATACTGTACATGTAGTGGAAGATTTGGGTTTGATTTTTAATAGTCTAGCTGCAACGCATATTAAAGTTTAGATTGTAGAATATACACTGCACTGTAACAGGCTGTCAGCCAGATGGACACCTGTCATCCTAAATATGCACATTTCTTGTGGAAAAGCCCTATTATTTTGTTGTAATCCACATTTTACCCAACTGCATTTTTTTAAATTCCCTATATTTCAACTTAGAAGATATCCAGTTTAAAATCCTGGTTAAACGTTTGTAGCGAATACATAAACATTGTACATGTTTTTCTAAAATGGTGAATTGGAAGAATACATAACGTACCTTGTATAGTAGAAATACAAATCATGTACATGTCTACATTGTAGGTCCACCTACATGTACATTTAATAGGGAGGTTAATAATTTATGTTCTTTCACATCTAATTTCTAATGATTTTAGTACAATTATCTCTTTTTTGTGATTATTCTATAATTATAGTTTAACAGGCTTAGATTTAGGATTATCTGATATTAATACATACATGTACATGCGTGTTTATGTATCTTTAATTACATGTCACAAAGAAGTGCAGAAACTGCAGATCAGATATTAATTTTGTGCGAGGGTGTCCTTTTTTGTACATCCCTAGCACAGTGGCCTTGACCATATTGATTTGAGTACTCGCAGGAAATGCATCAAATCGATTTGAACAATTATTCAAGCATTCACAGAAATGTGACCGGTTGTATTTACTTTTTTCCATGCATCACATGTACATGTGCATACAAAAAGGCAGGAACTATCGGGATTCCGGTGTTCATCGAACAGTATACAGTGCGTCATCTCTAAACTACCCAGGTATTTGTTTTTAGGATCCATAGTCATCTCCTCAAGTTGTGAATTTGGAGGAATTTTTTAATGATTCATTCATTCGGTTTCATAGGTTGATTTTTTTATTTTCTATTAAAAAATTCAATGTTCCTCTTAAAATTGGCCATTGTCTGCTTTTACATGAGTGGTTTAGTTCTGGTTATTTCACCTGACTGCTAAGAAAGTATAAATGCTTGTTTAGTAAGCAACCAGAGGACTGATGGTTTTTGATCCTCTCCGAAGGACTTGGTATGAGTAGATGTTGGTTTGGCAGCTGTGGAAAGCTGAACAGTTTTGAAAATGGCAAATAGTTGTTGAAATCATTTTGATGAGTCTAGGTTTTAAATGGACCTCATATCCCTTTACAGTATGATTTACAGTTTACTAGATGGGCAGGTCCAAGCTATTTGCTTTGTGACGTACGGGACATTCAGAGACTTTAAACAAGAAATAACAATGGATGACATTATTTATATGGCTATCTTTTGGTATGAGTCTGTGGCTATTATGGGCTAGTTCATTTGTGGAAAGTTTTAGTTCTGACCAATTCATAAATTAATTTTTAATGTAATTAATGTGCTGCGTGACGTACGGGACCAGAGAATTTCTGACTTTTTCAAAAATAAGTTCATCATAAAAGTTCTCTGAATTTATTAAGTTATGAGATTTATGGTAATGATATCTTAATTCATTATGGAATCAAGCATTAATCACAACTATTACCATATTTTTCTGACCTTTCGTTGTTATGTAATATACCAAAACATAAATGTGTGTATGTGACGTACGGGACACGTGACGTACGGGACAACTTTTCCCTATGGGAAAATGCATTGAAATGAAGAATTTTCGTCAAAATTTGTTAAATGTGAACAATTTTAACTTAAATCAGTGACAATTAGAGTGTTTTAGAACCCAATTAGATCCTCTGACCATCACTTAATATCCTCTGTGTTAATTTATGGGGTAAATCAATACAAATATTGCTTTAACAAAGAAAACAAATTGAATTAATATATTCATACACACTATATTACCATTTTTATTCCATTTACCCATCTATCATGTGCAGTCATGCTTCTTTTCTCATTGCTTTTATCCATTCCATTCAACATTGCAAAATGTTTTTAAATAATAATTAATGAAGAAGATGAACTTAAACTTGAAAATTTTTC
Organism: Strongylocentrotus droebachiensis; assembly: GCA_035222895.1. Classification (NCBI taxonomy): domain Eukaryota; kingdom Metazoa; phylum Echinodermata; class Echinoidea; order Camarodonta; family Strongylocentrotidae; genus Strongylocentrotus; species Strongylocentrotus droebachiensis. Next base: position 237,206 of record JAVYIG010002429.1, on the reverse strand, counting down.
TTTAAACTTGTTTGAAACACAGGGGCACACTCGGCACATCATATTTTGTCAAAGAACATTTCTTATGCTCTAAGTGTTTGTGAGCAAAGATACATTAAAAGTATGAAGTCTTTTCTTCATAGCTTGCTTGAATTACTTGATAATAATATCATATAATTTTGAAGGAATTCAAAGATAATGCTGAACATGTCTTTTTAAAATCCTTTTATCACATATTAGAACATGTACATGTATATGTTGCTGTCATATATTCAAGAATTTTGATGTACATTAATGTAGCCTACATGTTTGTGAAAGATGGATACAAAAATATAAATCTTGAATGTATTTTGTATTGATTAAAGACATCTTATTAACACCACTAGATATAAGAAATTAAAACCCTAAAGGTTTGTGTGACCTTTTCCACAATTCAAAAGATTAAAGTAAAATCAACAAAAATGAATGGGTGTACAAGTGATAAAAATCCTAAGTGGGTGAGAGTGTGAAATACTCAAAAAGGCTATCCTTCCTTAAAAGTTATGATTTAGTTTTTAGGAGATCAACATTCCCAAGCTGGCTCCATAACATGTACAGTGTATGCTGTAATCCTTTACCATCATATATGACATTTAAATTGAATATAAAAAACCTCACATGGAGAGCTTGATAGCATACATGTGCTAAGATTCTTACCTGCAGCATCTATGAGTTGTAAAAGCCAGCTTCTGCTGCATCTACTACCATATAATGTCATTAGACTCATTCCAGGAACTAGTACACTATTATGATTTACATATTTAGCATCCTGCCAATGTTGGGGACATCAACTGGCAAAATACCAAAGTTGATAATACCAGGGGTCTGGCTTGAAGACTAATTACATCAAATTCAGTACTTAAACAAGTAAATTCCTAGAAGGGACCCAGTTGGAATGTTCATATATCTCTGTATACAACAAGTTTCCTAACACAGTATATATTCTCCTTTTGGTCATTTCCTTTTTCACATCTTGCATTGGTTTTATATGGGGTTGTCCCGTACGTCACACACTTGTCCCATACGTCACATTTCTTAATTTGATTATGTAATCAACACAGAATTTTTGTAATTTTTGTTAAACCTATTTTTTGTTAGGTATTCATCTAAATTAGAACTTCCTAGAATATCTTTAAAAAAAAAAATTATTTTCATAATTAAAATTAAACAAATTGTGATCAAATTGTGACGTACGGGACATCACACTTTGGAACCTACCTCATTTGCATAATTAATTAATTTTGAAAGTTTTTATATTTTTTTCCTATTTTCTAGCATGATGGTCTACAATTCCTGAGATATTTAATTTTAAACAAATAATTCAAACGAGATACAAAAATAAAAATGTAATGTCCCGTACGTCACGCTAATTAATAAAAATTGAAGTTCGTGACCTTGGCACTCTTCGTATTTTGATCATTTTTAATTTTTTTTATCAGATTCATAAAATTCATAGTTTCAGCTTTAAAATGAGGTATAGTTTGTTAAATATATATAAAGATGAAATTTGACCCCCAGAGGGGACAATAGCTTGGACCTCCCCAGATGCACTCAGAAAACAAAGGAATGCTTTCAAATTGAAAGCAGCACCTACTTGGCCAGATGAAAATCTTTATTTTTAAACTCTAATCAATTTAACATTATTGTTGTGAAAAGATTTATGCACGATCCAACGACTTTCTAATTTTTAACTCAAAAGAAAAGCGCCTTTAAAGTGATACGGTAATCGAGAACTTAAAAATGCAGTGACTTAGACGAAGATTTGAGGGTCCCGGCATCGTGCAGTTGAATTTGAATAGGGGAGAACAGGCAAGGCACGTACAGTGTAGAGAAGGATTGTTTTGAGGCTGAGGGGTTGGAGGAAAATATAGAGCTGTATTGATTAGCTGGAGTGAGAGGGGCATGGGAGATGGTGAGGGAGGGAGGAAGGGAGTAGGGAAGGGAAGGGAAGGGAGAGGAGGGAGGGATGGAGAAGTAGAGGGATGGAGACTGGAGAGAGAGAGAGAGAGAGAGAGAGAGAGAGAGAGAGAGAGAGAGAGAGAGAGATAGGGGGGAGGGTGTAGAAAGTACACTGGGCTCGTGTGGAGGGTTGGAGGGAAATATAAAACTGTATTGATTAGCTGGAGTGAGAGGGGCATGAGAGATGGTGAGGGAGGGAGGGAGGAAGGGAGTAGGGAAGGGAAGGGAAGGGAGAGGAGGGAGGGATGGAGAAGTAGAGGGATGGAGACTGGAGAGAGAGAGAGAGAGAGAGAGAGAGAGAGAGAGATAGGGGGAGGGTGTAGAAAGTACACTGGGCTCGTGTGGAGGGTTGGAGGGAAATATAAAACTGTATTGATTAGCTTGAGGGAGAGGAGCATGAGAAAAACATGGGGAGGGGAGGAGGGAGAGGGAGGAAAGGAGGGAGGGATGGAGAAGGAGAGGGAGGGGATGGAGAAGGAGAGAGAGAGAGAGAGAGAGAGAGTACGAGAGGGGGGGGGGGTAGGGAGAGAGGAATGTAGAAAGTACATTGGAGTTGTGTGGAGGTTGAAGGGTTGGAGGGATATAGTGAGAGGGGCATGGGAGAGATGGTGAGGGAAGAAAAAGAGAGAGGGAGGGAAGGGAGGAGGGTAGGGACAGAGGAGGATAGAGATGGAGAAAGAGAGAGAGAGGGGGGGAGTAGGAATGTGAAAAGTACATTGGGCTCATGTAGAGGTTGAAGGGTTGGAGGGAAATATAAAACTGTATTGATTAGCTCGAGTGAGAGGTGCAGGACAGAAAGATGGGGAGTGAAGAAAGGGAGGAGAGGCAGAGAAGAAGGGAGGGAAGGAAGGAGGGAGGGAGGGAGGGAGGGAGGGAGGGAGGGAGGGAGGACGGACGGGAAGAGCAGGAGGAGGGAGAGAGCGGGAGGAAGTGTAGAAAGTGCATTGCGATTGCGTGGAGTTTGAAGGGTCTGGGGGACATACATGTATTGATTGGCTCATGTGAAAGGTGCATGAGAGAAAGATGGAAAGGGGTAGGGAAGGAAAGGGAAGGGAAGGATGGACAGAGTGAGAGAAAGAGAGAGAAAGAGAGAGGAGGAAAGATAAAGAGAGAGAGAGAGAGATCTAGGGGAGAGGGTTGAAGAGAGGAAGGTTAGGGAGAGAAGGAGAGAGAGAGAGGGAGGGAAGATCGGGGAGGGAGGGACAGAGGGGAGTGGGAGAGAGGAGGGTGGGCACTGAGGGGGAGAGTAGAAAGTAATCAAAGACGAGGAGAGAGAAATTCAAAGACAGCAGAAATTTCTATTTTAGGTAGATATATGCAGATAGATAGAGATATATATATATAGAGAGAGAGAGAGGCAGAGAGATAGAGGCAGACAGACAGACAGACAGACCGAGAAAGGGGGATATACATGTAATGTATATGAATGAGGGAAAAGGGAAAATTTGAAGTAAGCAATATAGAGAGAAAAATAGATAAGATGAAGACAGAGACAGCAGTAGGAAAGTGGGTGTTGAGAGGGGGGGGGGGGGGGGGTGGAGTACAGGAACAATATGTGTGCCTCCATGTACATTGCCAATTTCACAATGACATGTTGACAACTTTACTTTTAAATGTCGGACTGAGCCAAACAAAAAGAGGAAATGAAATGTAACAATGCAATCACAATAGAGCTAACGCATTTTCCATCTTCCTGTCAGTATTTTCTTTGGCAACACTCCAAAATTAGGTCTATTTATATAATTTTGGATTCTAGTTTTCCTTTGAAGGTTGCATATTTCAAGATCCTAATTAATGTTATACATGTATTTGTAGTCATACACTGTACATTGCATGTGCATTGTTCTTGTTCACAAAGTCTCATACTTCCATGTTGAATTTCTACAGGTAAGCAGTTTTTTGCAATTTTCCTTCAACTAACATTTTCTTACAGAACGATTTTGCATCATATTTGTTTCTTAATGCTGAATGATGGTTTGGGTTATGATTTTGTTTCATAGTGTGGCAAGTTTATGAAGAATATTTTGTATACACTCATATACATGTACAGTATATTCATATTAGAGAATGTAAAATATTCTTCATGAATTATGGATTCATGAATTATGGTTTTGGTTATGATTTTGTTATGATTTTGTTTCATAGTGTGGCAAGTTTATGAAGAATATTTTGTATTACACACTCATATAAATATATGTACAGTATATTCATATTAGAGAATGTAAAATATTCTTCATGAACTTTAATATTTTAAAAAAATATATTATATATATTTGTCTATTTTTACTCATAGACAGGAAGTAATGCTAAGCTTATCCACTATTAAATATATGTGAAGATATTAAAATCCTGCTTGACTTTTCCCTGGACCTTCCTTTTGAAAGAAACATTATGCTCTGAACTGATCTTTATCATTAATAAAGGTTACACATACAAATAAAGGACATGCACTTAAAATCTTCTTAGTTAACTCTTTCATTCCTGTAGATGGTTGAACCCCCTACCCCTCCAATCTCGATCCTGTCTATCTACTTTAACTTTTTTGACAAAGATAAACTTGTCTTTCTGCAAAAATTAAAAGTATTAATTCATGCGTTGTAATATAGGTACAGTAAAAAAAGAAAAAGAAGTACATCCTGAAAGAGAGTGTTATCAAAAGATATATAGAAATGGGCACTTTGATCAAATCCTTGGAATCTCAAAAATCTCAGAAATCTTGGAAAATATACATTTGAAATACAAGCTTTAATAGTAGACTTAAACATATTGAAAGGGTTTACAAACTACATGTTTATAAGAGGACTCATGGTCTGGAACTCAAGATCATAAAACATTATACAAATGTACATCCTAGGGGATTTTACATGGACTTTAATTTTACTAAAAGATTTAGCCTCTACGAATGATAAGAGATTTCATGCTGTCAGTATGGGATTGCCCTCAAATGCTCTTATCTTGCGTCTATTGGATTCTAATGTAGACGATTTGCCATGGATGGTAATCCCCGGATTAAGCACTATACATGGACTCCAATACCCCCATTCACACAAGGGGGAAAATGTATACAAAATCTGTACTGAAGAAACGTTACATTATCTGTACGTATATCTTATTGGCACTTTTGCATACACATGTATATTGCGGAAGGGCTGTACATGTACAACCAGTCCATAAATACCGGTAGTCGGATATCATATTTTGGAACGTTGGATTAAAAAAGAAAAAGTTTTGAGAGGCTATCTTTCACCACATGTTCACTGTTTGCTTGTACCTTGTGTGTTTGTTGTGTGAATACAGATGTAAGCTGGTAGGTCATATTTGGGCACACGCGTGATAACTTGATAAGCCTCATCAAGTACATCTAAGGGCGCGTTCATGCTTGATTTTGAAGGTAGAATGAGCGATCTGAAATAGTGCTGTAACCAAAAGTTTAACCGTCCGGTATCCGACCGCCGATGGCGGATTCCGTTTTCAATTGGACGGTTTCGGTTAAACGAAAAAAAAAAGGAAAAAAAAAGAAAAAAAAAAAAAAAAAAAAAAAAAAAAAATCGTTTTTTTTTTTTTTTTTTAGTTTCGATTTATGCCCCTCCACCTGGCAATGTCTCCCAGCTCAGTAATCTGTTTTTTGACTCACCACTCCGAAACTAAAACAACACTCCAATTTGTCTGTCATCTTCAATATGTACTTTATAATAAAAATTCATCCAACTTTTACACATGGCGTGCCACAAGGTTCTATCCTAGGTCCTCTACTGTTTTTTTATTTACATTAATGATCTTACACATTCTTCTAAAAACGACATTGTTACTATTATTTGTGACAAGTTCACAAGCACAAATCAGCGCCTTCAAATGCACCTCGCAGTTAAATGAAAGTCCTGGCTTGCTGCCGACAGAGTCGGTCAAAAAAAAAAAAAAAAAAAAAAAAAAAAAAAAAAAAAAAAAAAAAAAAAAAAAAAAAAAAATCGTTTTTTTTTTTTTTTTTTAATTAAATTTTTTATTCGTTTAACCGAAAACCGTCCGGTTTTGACTGGCGGTTAAATGGAATTGGAGATATCCGTGATATTACAGCACTAATCTGAAACGCTCATCGTAAACGCTCATCGTGATCGCAGTTCCACGGTGTAGCTGTTCATGCTTACTTCTCTGGCTCATCCAGGCAATTCTCCTTGTGTGGCATTGTGTGACCTTCACTGTGCATGCTACGTAGACCCACTAGAGGTCAGTGCGTTGACCCCATTTAAACGCGTTTACAATTGTAAACGTATCTTTTTGTGAGTTTACGATCGGCGTTCGTGATCGCCGTTTTTCGGTGATTCTACAAAAGTGAGCATGAACGCAAGCGTGTTTTAAACTAAACACGTAACAGATGCCTGATTCTGGCCGTCAAAATCAAGCATGAACGCGGCCTAACTCAGCTGTATGAGCAAGAAGTTGGGAGAGCTCTCCTACATGTCCATGTAACTCGTACAAAAAAATGTAGGTGTGAGTTTAGTTTGTAGTGATGTCACATGGGCGATAGGCCCTGAAACGATGCTCCAATTTCCATTTCTCTGTACAATCTGCATGACATTCAGACAAGATGAAAACAATTAATCCATGTATTGCTCCATACTGATTACTTACCGGTAAATTGCATAGCTACATGTACAGTACATTGTAGACTTTGCAACAGAAACATAATTTCTTGTGTGAATGGGGATTCTCGTCTGAATGGGGACAAGTGGATTGCGAAATGTAATGATCATCAGGGACACAGTTCTGCTAATGAATGTGGCATACTTGCAGTCGTTGGACACAAGCAGAGCACACAGCTGACTTCATACCGTGGGAGGAGAGCTCTTTGTTTGCTTGCAGGTAACGTTTTTAAAACGTCTTTTTCCATTCATTGTTCGCTTGTTTTCATTGTTCGCTCTAATCATATTTACATTTCCTATGAATGGAATGCAAAGTCAAGAGAAATCATGACTCATGTCATAAATTTGTTTTTCTTTGAATCTTTGCATTGCTTCAGACAGGTTTTTCTTTCAGATGGTGTTAAGGAATGTCCATTGTGGTTTGTGGTTTATCAAACAATAGCTACATGTAGCTCAGACATAGTTTAGTAATATTTGTCTGTCTATGAAGCATACTTAAGTATTGTTCTATTGTTCTTGTTGTGTAAATATTCTGCTCTTCCCTTATGCAAACAAAAAATGTCATAATTAATTATGGATATTTATGACCAAAAAATGGAAGTCTCGGATGTGTTAGTATCTGGAAAGAGCCATTGTACATTATTTGAAATGTAAACTTGTTCATGGTTTATAGGGAATTCCTTGCTTTTTATTGACTTCTAGTTTCTACTTGTGCATATGATTGTGCATGTTTTTGAACTTTTGATCATGCTGTTCTTCTTTCTGGTAAATTTAATGATAATTTCTCGTTTCATTTTGATATTTTGATCTTATTTGTATTTTGTACTGATAACAATCTCTCTTTTGTATTTTGGTGTATACTGATGATAATTCCAAACTATTGAATTTTACTTGAAATATATTTGATTTGAATTTTGCAAAACCTTGATGAGGGTTGAGGCTAAAGATCTGGAAGTTTAAGACTTTGGAAGACTTCATTTTGGCCAAGGATACTGCATATTTTCTTGGATCTAAATAGCAGAAAGCCTCACTCTGACTGGTAGAAAGAATGATCGGGCTCGTTGCATAAAACTTTAACTTTGTCATTCATTTAAAACTTTCATGGGATCTTTGATTTGATTGGCTGTTGAGTGATGTTGCCATGGTAGTTAATATATCAATGACAAAGTTACCAGCAATGGTAATTCTTTATGCAACAGGGGCCAAGATTTGCAAAACGAACGTGTATTTGCCTGGAGTCTTGCAGCCTTTTCACACACAGCTAAAATTCATCGTATCTAGAGATGATTAGTATAAACATGTTTAACTCAACAGTTTTAAACACCTTTAAAGCAAATTTTCCATGTGTGAACATCGTTTATACGATGTGCGGCTAGATACAAAGTCGCGATTCATACGCCCCTCAAAGCAGGCTGCAGATACCAAGTTCGTATCTAGAGAGCTTGACATTTTGTGTGTGAACGGTTTTAACGTTGGATGGAGCGTGTGCTTTGTTTGATATGACCTGACCTTCAATGCGCAATGGCACTACTGCGCATTTTAAGAGCAGTAGTTAACCATGAAACGATTAACGATCGCACCAAAATTTCTGTGTGTGAATGATGTCGTATGAACAGCTGATTAGTTTAAAGCCCTTTAAACTAATCATGTTTATAGAATTTTAGCTGTGTGTGAAAAAGGTGATGAAAGTGCAAGACTAGTATAGAATTTGCGAGGAAATAAAGCTGGGTAACAGGATAGAAGGAAACCCCTTACACCAATAAGGAGATCTGAATATTCCTGCAGGGAATCTAAAGAAGTACAAACACATCCCCTGAGTTCAGTCAACTTCCTCAATACAGTTGACAACTGTATTGGCTTGACACTTACTTGAATGCTAGGGGAGCTTGTTAAAGTCTATTGAGGGTCATGGGAAAGTTTCCAGAGGGTCATCTGCCCTTTCACCCTTGTTGAAACTAGCCAGGACTGGATAGACAGTGCACTAGCATTGATTACAGTCCAACCTGCTTTAACAACCTCCTGTATAGAAAGACCACTTGTCTATAAAGACCACATTTTTTTTGTTTCCCTAGAAAATGGTTTGTCATTGAAAATTGGACTAAAGTAATGTTTACATTACTTATGTCTTCATCAGCTCGAGATTGCCAAATATCTCGCTATTTCTTATTTGGGAAATAATTGCCCAAAGAAATAAGGCCATTAACAAAAATATACATGTTTAGCGTCCCCGCCGCTTCCTTTTTGGGGGCCGCCTCCTATTTTATTTTTTATTTTTTTGTTGAATTTTTTTTTTTTTTTTTTTGTTGTTGATTTTTTTTGATTTTTTTTGATTTTTTTTTTTGAAAGAAAAAAAACATGAAAAACTGCTAAAATGGCTCTATTTCTGATTTAAAAAATAAAAAAAATTGTCGGAGGCCATCTTAAAATGTATCGAGCGGCCATGTTTTTTTTTTTATTTGGCCTAAGCTCGAGATATTTAGCCCAGCGTTCGTGCATAGTACAAGTCTTCGGGGTGGTGAAGACGCACTGGACAGATAGCGGGATATTTGCAAACCAGCCAAAGATATGTTGGGATGATTATCTCGACCAAATATCCCGCTAATTGCAACTGCGGGCTGATGAAGACGCAAATTACCTGGATAGTTTGCGATCAGGATAGTTAAAATAACAGGTTATTTAGCAATCGCGAGCTGATGAGGACGGGTCTTTTGGGGGTGTTGCCAGGTGTCCAGGGAATAGTTTCCTGAGGACTTAGTTGTGCAGGAGGTACATGATGTCCCAGAATAGTAGCCTGCTTGTGCAATTGTCATTATTACCATTGCTTGTGTGACTTTTGTCTATCACTTTAGTGACCCTTTATCAACAGGATACTGGCCTCAGATCAGTAGCAGTAAATATAACAGATTGATTAGACAGGGATGTCATTACATGCCCATTTCCTTTGCTTTTACTATGTTTTGATAATTGATTGGCCTGGGACCTGTCATTCGATAGTCTGCCGGGTACAGACTCTGATTTGACACTTGAACACAATTCCATGATAACGCCTTGGGCTGAGCCTAATTCTGTCAGTCTCTGGCTGTTTCAGGAGCAGATACAGTACACAGCCTATGGGGTACAGTAGACATCTGCAGTCTGCCCAGTTCCACAGTTCAGACACTATTACTACTATTGTAGTTGTCAGTTGTCATCTTTATGGTACTTGGTTGGTAGTTCAGTTCAGTAGTCAGAAGTCCACATGATTTCCCGTTACATGCGATAGAGACGATTCTTTATTTATTTTTGTTTGGATGACATCTCATTCCATTGAGAGCCCGCATAGCTGGACACATGCATGCTCTGGCAACACTTTAACATTTTTTCTGTGCTACCCAACCCTTACGGTACTCTAAAATCCAATCCCAACCCTAAACTAAATTCAACTGCAACTTTTCCCAGACCCTGTATCTACAGTATGAATAAATCTTAGATTAAGTATATTTTGGGTTGCCCCATCATACATTCATAGTGTAAATTACAGGCTTCTTCCAACGTTCTGGCAGACAAGACAATATCCAGTGGCAGATTAAATTAATGAGGCACTATTAAAGGGTTTGTGATACACTGCTCCTTAATTCGATGCCTACATTTAATCCACACAGCACACAAAAGTATAAGTGTGAATGTTGCAGGCATCCCGAAGACTGTTCTTCTGAAAAAGGTGATCTTCCTTAGGTCTCAGAGGTTGGTTATGGTATACCAAAATAGTGGAGGGGAGAGAAGAGAGGAAGGAGAGATCAAAAGAGAGAGAAAAAGAAGAGAAGAGAAGAGGAAGAGAAGTGAAAAAAGAGAAGAGAGAGAGAGAGGAAGGGAAAGAGAGAGAGAGAGAGAGATAGAGAGATAGATGGATGGACATACAGTAGTGGGAAAGATAGATATAGAAAGGAGTACAAATATGTTTTTTTTTAAGAGGAAACGAGAGATGAACAAACACAAAGGGGCAAGAACAGAAGAAATACTGTCACTTTTGAGAAATCGCACAAGAATGTAAACCTATACAACTTCATTTCGCACACCATCAATGGAGCATCCATGCAATTGACTCCTCGATTTATTCCACGTGGACAAAAAATACGAAACTATGAATATTCTATTGGAATTTTATCCCATCCTAGTCGGCAGAGTAATCAACTTTATATCACATGCTGAATGTAACTTGAGATGTTCATGTGACAGTGCTGATGCATCTTTTTGTGCATTTTAGAGTTTCCTCTCAAAGTTGCGTATCGAAAGTCCCTCATGTGACAATGATGTATTCACTGAGATTATATAAAAACGTTCGTTTGGAGCCAGATGGGCGTCATTTCATATCATTTTTTTACAGAGTTAATTCCTTTCTGGCTCGAAATAGATGATATTCCATTCACAGAGGCTTGACAACTTGACACAAGCAGTTGATGGGGTGAAGCCACCAAACTGCTCTCCAAGTGAAATATTTGAAAATAAAAAGTAGTGGTTGTCCATATATGTACAGTATGTCAGGCAACCAAAAACTTTGCTTATTGATGAATTCAATTGAAAATCATACTTCCCTCTCCCTTTTAATTTGTTTGTTGGCATTGTAGAGAAGAGCACAGAATAAAAATGTAGGAAGAGAAGAGAGAGAGAGAGAGAGAGAGAGAGAGAGAGATTTAATAAAGATAATAGATTTAAAGAACTTCAGAAGAACTCTTAAACCGACGCAACCTTGGCTTGTTTGGTGTAGCGATTGTCGTGGGGGCGTGCTGCTAGGAAATTAGAGCCCTAACCTGAACCTGGCCAGCTGACCATCTGGTTTCCTCTCTGCTTTAGGCCCTAGCTTAGGGGCAGTTTCATTTATTTTATCGCAACATTACCCCACTTGTGTTTTCAAGATATAAAACTAAAATGTACAATGTGCTTTTTATCAAAGATTGCATCAACATTAATATTTGGTTTCAATTTCTCTTTTATACTTTTAGAAATGTTACTTCTTTCTTGGTTTCTGTTTCATTTGAGTGCTTTAGTGAACAAACTTTTAATATCGTAACATCATAATTGGGGGGAGGGGGTAGTGTAAGGGTAGATGGGGTGGGTGGTTGGAGGTTGATACATAATTACATATAATATTTTTGATATTAAGTAGGTCTATATAATATTCTTTACATATCGTTAATTGTTCAAACCTTGTCAGCAGATTCTCCAAATTGGTCACTTTCTTTTAGAGGAGTTAGCCTGGACACCCCCTTTTCAAAGTAGCCTGGCAATGCCCCTCATCTTCACTCTTCAGCATACATTTGCATTTGTGTTTGAATTACAAATGTGGTGATATGACTTCAGTGACATTTGGTTATGGTTGCTATAGGACTTTTGGTTCGGGATAGGGTTAGGAAATAGGAATACATACATGTACATTTACATGTTTATGTGATACCAAGGAGAAAGCCTTGATTTCCCTTGCTTTTTCTTGTTTATTGGGTCCTGGCTTGAAGTTTTTTGCTGAGTACCTGGAACAAATATTATTTTAGGGATTAAAGTTCCGGTAGTCTGTGGAAAAGAATAATTTCTAGATGTATTTTTGTGGAACTTTTCTTGATTGAATTGTTTTGACTGTAACCTTGGAAGATGAGTGAAAGACCTGCAGATTGACAGGAAATTAAATCACTAACCCTTTTCTTCCCTTTCCTGTGTTTTCAGTTGACCCAAACTTTGTTTTTAACTTTTTATTTTAAGGCCAAATAACAAAAATGAAGTGTTTCTCATCCCTGCCCGCCTCCTTTTTTTCAAAACTATTTACTTTTTAGGAAAAAAAGCTACCAAAACAAAGCCTGTGATATACATTTTGTTTAAATAGCTTCTAAAGTGATACAAATCATTTGTTTTGTTAGACATTGCATCAGTGACAGGTTACTTACATAGCAAAATATCTGTGAATAAATAGGCTTGGCCAGCTATAATTAGCATGGCAGCCATCTTGGAAAACAATAGCAAAAAATTGCATAATAGTAAATAGTAACGCCCTGCCTCCTCCTTTTTTTTAAAGTCCGGACGAGAAACATATTAATTTAGTTATTTGGCCTAAGATTAATGAGCTATTTCTAAGGCTGCGTTATCCAGTGTAATAATCATGCTCTTTCGCCGCCTGAAAGTGCAGCAAATTACTTTTGAAAAATATTTTGGTAGCCTAGAATGTCGTTTCCCCTTTTCCATTGATCATGGAGGGCTAGACAAATATTAATTTTGCACTGTTGTCAAAGGGGGACATTTTCAGTGAATTAAAGGCCCAGTTTTCACATGAACAAGAGCCAGCATGCCATGAACATTGAATGTCTGGCATGTACTTTAGAAAACTATTTCACTTGTGATTTAATCATTTTCAGTGAAAAACCCAGACTCAGTTTTCACATTGAACAATTAAGAGTCAGCTTGCCATGTACATTGTATGTCTGGCATACACTGTAAAAAATGATTTCACTTGTGATTTAATCATTTTCAGTGAAAGGCCCAGTTTCCACATGAACAAGATCGAGCCAGCTCGCACGGAACATTGAACGTGTGGCATGTACTGTAAAAAAACTATTTCACTTGTGATTTAATCATTTTCAGTGAAAAACACAGACTCAGTTTTCACATTGAACAAGACCCAGCTTGCCATGTACATTGTATGTCTGGCATACTGTAAAAAATGATTTCACTTTTGATTTATCATTTTGAAATGATAAAATCTTGTTGTTTGATATGGATTTGTTCTATTTGGAGTCAGACAGTTGTTGACTCTTTGTAAAGGAACAGTTTTGAGCTAATACCCTTCTGGCTCTCAGCAGACGATTTGTAGGCATGTTTTTATTAAATATGAGAAATATTTGAATGATTGAAGGAACAGCTTTTCATTTGACCTCTTTAGGCTAAAAATATTGACATGTTTGCAAACTCTTTTCCCCACAAGTTCTTGAAATCCCAATTAAGTAATTAATCCCCCTCCTCTCTCCAAAAGTCTCTCTTAAACCTATCGTATCCATCTTCAGAGCTTGTGAATTTATCTTCAAGTACAGATGTTTGAAACTTGAAGGTGCATTTGAAATGAAGTGGAGTGAAAGATTGAATGTGTAATGGACACATATTTGAGAGGATTTCCTTTTTGTGGCAAGTGAAATTTACAGCCTGTTCTGACTAAAGAAAATTTATAAGAAACTTTGTTTGGAAGTTCTAATATCACATCCAAAACTAAACTGTAACAGTTTTGATGTCTAGAGCTCAGACATCTTTCTCAGACATCTTTTTCAGACATCTTCCTTTCAGACCAGTATTACAACCATCTTGATGAAATTCTTTCATAATTATAAGAAAGTTGTATGATGAAATGTCATATTCAAAAAAATTGTACAGGTGTGTATGTATAGTGAAAGGAGCGTACAGACTAGAAAACAACATCGTATAAAGATTTACTTATTTTGAAGAGGTAAAGTGAAGTGACAGCTAGCCAATCATCAGTGCTTGGTCATGATAAGCCCCGCCCAGTTATACAATTTTTGTACAATTCAACGTTCAGACTACAGTGTAGTGTGGGACCATGATTCTTTATTGAGTTTTTGTGTAAACAATGCTCAAACAGGTATTTCGCCATACAACGTTTCATACAACGTTTAATTATACATACATTGTTTATTTATAAGGCGTTCAGACAAAAAAAATTGAACTACAAGAATCGTATAGTTATACAATGAATTCTGGAAGTCTGAATGCAGGGCTAGATTGTGAAAGTAGGCTTGTTATTTTTTTAATCCACCAAAGTTTGCCCCTCAAGTCTGTCAGATTTGTTGCACCAAGTCTCACATCCTGTCTCCTTCCTCATGAGAAAGGCTGGTACTCTCAACACCGACCATGTAAGACTCTTTCACACTCTCAAATTAAGCGTGCATGTACATGTAGATGTACACCTGTATCTCTCATAAGAGCGATAGACCTTTTTAATGCACAAATCTTTGTTACAGTGAGTGCCATGTTACAAGTTATTTAATTCACCTGTCACAATACTGTATTTCAATAGTCAGATCGAAATTGCATTCAAACGGGCCTTATTCATGGGTGTGAACAGGTTCTGTGTTGTGATACTTGAATCTCTTATTCCTTCCGATCTCAGGCCCATCCTAGCTCTCAGCCCTGGAACCCACTCCCACAAAGATTTATGTATACACAATTTGTTGCTACGTAGGAAAAATATTGCTTATAGAAAGTGTTTAATTTATGGGTGTGAACAGGTTATGTGTTGTGAGACTCGACTGGCTAATTCCCCCTCAAATCTCAGGCCCATCCTTTTAGCTCTCAGCCCTGGATTCCCACTCCCTGTTCTGCGAATTGCATTCATTAATTGTTGCTAGGTAAGAAAAACATGGCTTAGAGCGTGCTTAGAGATGAAGTTGAGTTCTGGTTATGCGATTGCATTGTGAAAGAAACGGTGTGGAATCGACCAGAAAGGTTGATCATCTAGCATATAAGAATTTGTGTGTATTGCAAGGTTCTGGAATCATCAAAATGATAAGAAATTTGGCCAAGTCTTGGTAAAGTTACAAACACTGTACACGGAAAGATGTATATGAGACTACACAAACACGAGTTGTAAAAATCCTACCCGGATTTTTACGATGTTACATGACATATTTAAAATATGAAGGCATTTGAAGAGCCATGCTTTTCAGGAAACATGTCTTATCTGATGTTCTTCCACACATAAGAGTGATAACGCTCACAAATTATTTTTCACCTCTTCCCAGAACTCAACCTTCTCTTTAATTCATGGGTGTGAACAGGTTCTGTGTTGTGATTCTCGAATCTCAGGCCCATCCTATCTCTCAGCCCTGGATCCCACTCCCTGTTCTGACTATTATTAAGAGGCGTTCACTGCATCCTGTCGTCCCTGTAACGCTCTGTTGTTGCGGCCTTCTCGGGAGATAATAAACCGATTCCTTTTGTTTTCTTTACCGTCCGAACTGGATCATCAATCGTGATTTCTGTAGTTCCATGTTGCATTGATGGTCAAAAGTAATCGGATATGTTTATTTTGAAAGTGATGACATCATGTCATTGTGCAAAAGTACACTGTACATGTCGGCTACACTGTAAGTACGTGCTAATGATAAGGACACCTCATAATTTAAAGACTATAGTAGGTGATATTAAAGGACACTTCACATTTGAATGAGCTTGATCAATGCTCATTTGTGATTTTCATGTCAAAGGATTCCTGAGAGACCAGGATAGAACCTCGGTGAGTGTGAAGTCTTCTATTAAAGGCATCATTTAACAAAGTTAAATCTGAGATGCATGGCCCTTCTTGCTATCAGTGTTTGTGAAATGGTGTAATATAGAAGCCCTACAAAAACTGCGCTTCAAAATGACCATGAAGTGATTAAAAAAAGTAATAATCTTTAAGGGACCGGATTTACATACTAATTTTCCCCAATAGACTGTTGTGTTATAAAAACCGTCAGGAAAACGGAAAATTTGATTTCGATTTCCAATCATAAATATCTTGATAATCAGACACGTGAGCTGCTTGTAAAGGTTACAGTGTTCCTGACTGGCCCAATGGTTTATAATTATCATTGCAGCATGAGCTAAATCCAGGATTTTGGTTCAGAATCTGAGACAAAGTTACTGAGTCACTTAAAGCGTCTTCTGCCTGTCTTGAAAGTCTTGATAAAAGGAAACCTGGAAGTGTACATGTACATGTACATGTACAGTCAGTGTGTTCCTGATCAAGTGTGTACTGACTGACTGTTGGACTGTTATTTACAAAGTGATTGTCATTTTTCTCCAGGCATCTTAAAAACAGACGTATTGATCAGTGATGTTTTTTTATGGTTGTTGTGGTTATTATGTGTAATCTGAACTGAGTTCATCCTTGATGCACTCTGGGATAATGGACAGTGGTTTCGCAAGCTCTTGCACTTTTTGTCACCCTATTTAATAGAAGAAAACTACAGGTATATATTTTAACAGAATTGCGTGAAATCTACGAGCGTGGGCCGTTTGTTCTTGGTTCATAGTGAAATAAGAAACGTGAAGCTTGATATTTCTTTCTTTCTTTCATCATCAATATTAAACTTGTACTGGTATGCGTGCGACCTTGAGGTACTGTATGGAGCCTATGAATCAAAATCAAGGCAACTGATACAAGTTTATACGTACATGTACATACTCCAGAAATACAACGTTTTTCCTGGAATTCATTGCCATTTTTCTCCCAATTGGAGGAATATGTACCGAAGAGTATTTGTTAGATACTTGGAATTAACTATTTTTAATACTTTTCATTGCCATTTTTCTCGCACTCTGAGAAATATGGACTGAAGAGTATTTAAAAATAAAACACCTGGAATTAGTCTATTTATGATACTTTTCATTGCCATTTTTCTTCCAGTATTAAATCAGAATGAGAACTTTGTTTACATTGGACCATTGTGCACCAACAGTGGAGCAGTCTGCAGTAGGAATCACCCCTAGGAGGCCTTTCCTCATCAGCTTGAGTTTGCCAAATAACCCGCTATTTTCAGACTCAGGATATTATCCCAAAGCTCGAAATTGCGTCTTCACCATATCGATATGCTCTTCACAAACTATAGCTCAGACGGACACAAATTAGCCTGCTATTTCCCACATAGCGGGATATGTTGGTAAACAAGACCAAGATTTTGTAGGATATTTTCTTGACCAAATATCCCACTACATGTAATTGCAACTGCTGGCTGATGAAGTCGCAAATTGACTGGCTAATTTGCGATCGGTAAGGTCAAAATAGCGGGTTATTTGGCAAACTCGAGCTGATGATGACAGGCCTAAGGTAAATTATTAGTATCAACATCTGCCCTTGTTTGGCAATTTCAGTAAACATCTCCATTCACTGGCTGTGTTTTATTGTGTCTCCGTATACAGATCAGACAGAGGTTGTATGAAGTGTCTCTTTCTTGGGGTGATTCTACAGAACAAAGAGAACTGTGATAACTCCTTTATTGGTCACACCTGAAAGGTATGTGGTACTACAATATTTTGTTTCTATTCGAGATTGACTTTCCAATGTTTAACATGTACATAAAGATTGATATTTGCTGTGATATGTTGAATTTTTTTACTTGTAATCACTGTTTTTTTTTAGATTTTGACACATTATAAAGTATTTGTTTTAAAATCAAAAGGGCAAAAAGATAATATTTGTTAGACTTTTTTTTCACTTTTAATGAAGTGAGGCATTGGTTTTTGTTAGGCTCTATTTTCAGATGCATGTCAATCCAATGATAGAATCTGTATTTTGCATAAATGCTTTATAGCAGTTTGTGTATTTTACCATTAAAACAACTCTAGGGCATATGAAAATTCTAGTCAAAACATATCTTGAGTTCTGATAATGGAATTGTATCTTTAGAGAAAATTAACTTTATACCCAAGTAATTTTGAATTGTTTAAACCCCACTGCACTACTTATAGCTAGATGTACTTGCGCCCTCTATATACCCTCTATATATCAAACAATGCCTTTTAATATCGGTGACCATTGGTCCCCCATGATCCTCTTTTTCTTATGTTAATTGAGAGCTGATTTGATGACATAACCACCTGTCCAGTGACATTGCAGGGTGGTCTAATCCCTCATGTACACTAGTACAGATGGGCTTTAATATGCAGGAGATGTTTTTGGATCCTGATATACATGATAACTAAAAGATAAATAAAAGATGAAGACGAAAGAAAGAAAGGAGCAGTGGAAATGATATTCACAGAATAGTGCAGATCAAATTTAATGCCTATCACTGAAAAGTACGGATCACATTTCAATGCTTTCTTCCTTTTCCTTTTTAAACTCATGAACTCAGGGAAGCTTTGTTTTGTGCATCACCATTGCTTTTGCAAAATAACCCATTTCCGGTCTCGATAATAGCTCCATGACGACCCTTTTAACACTGATATAGATTAACCTAAACAGTTGAATAATCTTGTACATCCTTTGGTAGTTTAGTACGTGTATAGCTATCTCATGATGCATTTTTAACTACAAATCTACAAAGGCTAGTATTCTGAAGTCGTGTCTAACTTTATAGTCATGACTATTTTAGAGAATGGACGTACATGTAGCATCATTCTCTCCTGCAAGTTCGGGGTCAGCAAGTAGAGTACTGTATACGTTGAAAAGCAGCAGAATCACACTTTTAAAAACAGGACTTAAACAGCCCCTCAAAGTCGTCTGAAGTTAAACAGGAGAACTTTGCGTTTGACTTGACTTCATCACGACTTCAGAATACAAAAAAGTTAGTCATGACCTCGTGACCAAAGTTAGACAGGACTTAGACAGGACTTTAAACAACTGTTTAATTTAAAAACAGGACTTAGTCACGACTTCAGAATACCGGCCAATGTGGTGCATGGAGATTATTTGTGTGGCATGTAAAGAGTTAATCAGCTTTTTACTGTAAAACCAGAAACTTGTGCACGTAAATGTATGATATGTTCACAAACTCAAGGGCCCGAATTCACAAAGGAGGTTTGTCGACAAACCTTGGTTTTCGTACGTCATATGACGCGTTTTTACGCGTTTTTTACAAACCTGGTTTGTAAAGAACAAAAGGAGGTTTGGCGAAACAAAAGGAGGTTTGACGACAAACCTTGGTCTGAGCTCAAACCTTGCTTTGTGAATTCGGGCCAAGTAGTTTATGAAATCCCATGCCGTGATATTATTGAAGTAAAAGTGTGACAGGATGCTGAATGTCTGCTAAAGTCTTGAAAGTTTCTTGCAGTGAAATTGCCTTTCATTGCAATCAGATTGAAAGATCTTACATTTAGGTTTACAGTTTCTAGTTTCTTCCAAGGCTTTTAATTCACTTGTTTTACCCAAATTCCCACTCATTTGCATTCTTGAACTTTAGGGTACATTTCTCGAGATTTTTGTGAGATTTTTTGTTGTTTGTCGTTACTAGAGCTAAAAATCACCTTAAACTTCCCTCCTCTTTTACTGACCCACCTGCATTGAGAGGGGCCCATAGTTTATTCATGTTACACACATGTATGCCTTGGCAAGAGAGTTTAGGGCATGTTCACACGTGCCACAGTTTAAGCCGCAGTAAACTGCCACAGGGGCGTTTTCAATAGCGTACTGCATTTCACACGTTCGTATCTTATAACACACAGATACACTGTAAGTGTAGACGCATAGGACCATTGTTGTGTGTAGCTACTTTTCTCATCCCTCTTGCCATTCACTTTAATATAACACACTCAAAAAACACAACAACAATCAAACAAAATAAACAAAACAAAACGTCACAAACTTAATGCGGTTTAAAAATGAGGCTCATGAGAACAAACCTTTTTGGTGAAAAATTGAGTGATTGGAACCAATGCATATGAGACATGACAGACACATTTTAATACTAATGAATACCACTTAGATTAAATTGTTAATGTTAATTGCATTAATTTTGCTATCTTGCCAAGAAATGCCAAGAAAAACTATTTTGGGATACCAGAGTGTATGTTTAATTGGAATAATCAATTGAATTTGATTAATATTCAAAACACAATTTGTTCATACACTGTACCGGTATCATAAATTCAATTGAAATTTGATCGTGTTAATCTTCAGAAGTGTCAAGAACATTTTCATTGGAATTCACAATAACATATTCTTTTTAATCGATTGTTTTTCCATGTTTTGTTATGCTATAAATTGTCACGTTTTGGTTAATTAAAATTCTGTGATTTTTGTTATTAAAAGTCCTCAGAACCATTGTGTGCATAACCCATGGAATGTAAGGTTTGGAATGATAATGAACTTTAACTAGAAATGCAATCGTGTCACAACGATGTGCGTGCAATGACGCCATGTTTCTACGTGTCAAACGAAAGAGCTTCTCTATCTCGGACTATCCAGAGCAATTTGTACGAAGTCTGTAGCTTCTGTGATATTGGAGATAGGTAGGGCGAAAGAAATGCCTCAACAGTGACCTTGATGGGATGGTAGTGACTATGCCTACGAAGTTTGAAAGAAATTGGGATAGGGGAAAGAACCTAGAAAGGGCTCGCAAGCACTGCGTGCAAAAACCAATGGGATTTGGTGCATATAATTATGTTCGTCATTGCAATCAAGATCGTTCTGGGGTCCAAGCGTAAACCCAGTAGACAATGCGTGTAATGCATGGGCGGAAAACGTACAGGATCTGTACTATGACCGGAGTTATTTTGTTTTTTCTCTCTCTCTTTATGTCTCTTTATGGGCCGTATTTGGTATCATTAGAAAGAGAATGTCATGGTTTTTATTGTAAACTACTCTCTTTTTTTTCTAGGATAACCCTATCGAAACACGTGATGTAAAATAGATTTATAGGACAAAATGGCGTCTTAAATGGCCCCCGTGACCAATTTCAAAAATCCGGCCAAGAGGTGCCCTGCGTATTGGAACACGGCATGTCACTGCAAATTTTCAAGGAAAAAAAAGATCGTTTAAGGGGCAAAAAGCAGTCTGAAAAAATGACGTCTTATCCGATACGTGTTAGATTCGGGCGGAAACTCGGCGGAATTCGTATAGTGACCTTTGTTCAAATGCGATTTACTCACAATTTCCTGTGTGAACATATACTATACTTGGTATCATTCGAAAGGGCACTTCATTGCGGTCAGTTTGACACCACTGTTATCTGCGCGCAATGTATTGCACGCATTAAACGCGCTATTACGTAATGCATAGTAAATTCATCATTTTTGGCGATAACTTTGCGCTGATATATTCGAATTTTACCAAATTTGGCAAACAGTAATCACGTATATGGATACATATGTCTGCCAAGTTTCATTGAGTTAGGTATAAAGATCGCTATTTTAGGGCAAGTTTAAGTTATTTTGGAATTTTCTTGAAAATGGCGAATTTGGAGGGCATTTTTCTGAAAGTCGGTCAGTGTTAGGGTATATAATTTTGTATATGGCTGGAAAGGGCATATCTTCAAGTATCTAAATCCAAAAAAGGGTACGGGTTTGCCAAGCCATAATGGAGATACGGCCACAGAAAGAAATCCCATTCCCAGAACTTTAGAGGGCGCTATTTATGTTTTGCAAAGCCATTGGAGCGTGAAATTTTGCATGGCTATGTGCAATTATGAGATAAAGATACTGTGAGATTTAAATACAAAACGAAATTTTTATGAGAAAGTTATGGCAGTTTTAGATTATTTAGGGGTCCATTTTTCAAGAATTTGAGATATTTTTGACGGAGTCGGTGTGTGATGTGAATTTTGAGTACGAAGATGGCATTTTGAAGGTCAAGTGATACGTCGCAGATAAAAGAACATCTCTTAGAATATCTAGAGGAATTTGTTAGAAGTTTGTAGGATCTAGGATAGTGGAGATAGAAAAGAAAAAAGAAAAGCCTTAAAATGGACCAGAAACGGACAAAATGGCGCCTGGACGGTTATGCAAGAGTGATTTCGAGAATCGAAGAATGTAGTGACCTTGATGAGATGTTAGAGACTATGCCTATGAAATTTGAAAGGAAACGGACATGAGGAAAGGGCATAATTAGTGATGACAAGCACTACGTGCAAAACGAATGGGATTTTCGGACGATAAGAAGAAGTAAGAATATTAATAACGTGAACGAAAACAAGGCAATGACGAAGGTCGTCATTGCAATAAACCAATGGCATACACTGTACATGTACGTGGTGTATGAAAAATGAACTTTCTCTCCATTAGGTTAATAATATTTATCCTTGCTGTAAACTTTGCTCAATGGATCGCTCTGTTTGAACAGGCATCATTAATTCCACATTTGATGAATCACGCTCAAACTCCCCAGCAGTTTTTCTTTTCTTCCTTCGGAGAACGATTGTTTGTTTTTCATTTTTGTCGCCAGGCGTCCGACCGGGGTTTGACAACTCTATCGGTCCCTGCCATCAATTAAGCGATAAAGTATATTAAAAATTGATATAAAGTGCATAAACAGTAGGATAGAAGACAGTGTATAATAATGATCAAAAATAAAAATGTTGTTAACTGTTCTACATTCATCTGACATTCAATGGAATGTTCTAAAAATTAGAATATATACGCTCAAAGAATAATGTTTTAACAATTTCTTTAATAGCATGTTTTCTGTTTGTTTGTTTTTAATTCCTCATCGTAAAATTGCCAGTATAATGTTCACGTGTGCAAAAACAAGAGGCATTACCTACATTGAGTACATTAAGTTAAACTTTCCAACATTTTGAAGTATGTATAGTGAATAAGTTGTCTTGATATTGAGTGATTTTCTGTATTACTGTTAGGTTGAGAATGATGATTACAATTATGCAGTTATTGGCTCCTTCCTTTTCAACTTTCAATTTCAAAATGAAAACACTCAAAATGCAAATTACCGAAATATGAAAAAGTGTAATTTCGCATTATTTGATGCAGTTGAAATTATATGTAATGCATATTCTGCAATGTATAAGTAATGCACTCAAGTCTCATACAGACTAGAGCGTATACATGTAGGCCATGCAGCTCAAGTATGATTCATTTATTTTGTATGCATATGCCCGAGGGGCGCAAGGGCAAGATTTGGTGAGATTTATTGAAGCAAAAGTAATTTCCATGCATGCATGTCAATTTCACGGGGTACAAGCCAAGGAGGCAAGGACAACATGGTTTTATCCGACTGACGACAAAAAAAAACACAAGGGGGAAATGCGAGGGAGTCTTCAGAATTAGGCAGGAGTTCAGGTCAGAACCCTATCTTTTCAATTACAAGTTAATTTGCCAGATTTGAAAGCTGCGATTCATTGGCGTGTGTATGCGATATTGAAATGAATGGTAATGTTCTTAGGCGGTAGTTTGAGAAATCTTGTTAAGCGTCGTCGCAATTTAAAAGGATTTTGAAATTTGGTTTGCGATGCCTGCTTGGGGGTTGGAGGATGCATAAAGTATTACATGTATATTGTCTGCTGAGAGTGAATGTCAGAAGGTGTTAACTCCTTGTAAACAGTTGTGCCCTTTTGGCGTTCAGCAGTGAAGGTCCCAGAAAAAGTACATGTTTATTCAGTACCAGTAACTGATTGTGGGTTGGGCACAACCAGCCCGATGCTGTGCCCTCCCCTCTTTTACAAAACCCTGGACTCGACCTGGTGTAGATCTATATTGTAATTGGTTGATGGTACATACAGTGTACTTAAATTACCCCTGAAGTGACTGCTTAATAAATGTTTAATGGATTAAGGATGAAACAAAAACTTTAGAGAGAGAGAGAGAGAAAAATTGTTTTATACCAATGCCAGAAGAGAACTGACATAAAAATGAAATTGTATCTACTCACTTGAGAGAACAATCTTAAGTTGTGGTTACAGAATCTGATATTACTTACAATGTATTACACAATCCTAGAGCGTTTAGATCCAGCAAAGGTTGCATTTTGTGTGTTGAGAGCCATAAAGGCATTATTTTGTGTACTTTTGCATGGATTTTAATAATGCCTTTCTGGCTCTTAACAGACGGTTGATTCTGTGAGAAATCGTTCTCAAACATTTCAGAGCTGAAGAAGAGTCAGATTGTCCCTTCTCTGTTTAAAGCCCCACTGCACTAATACCGGTATAGCACTTTGCGCCTCTATAGCAAACAATGCCTAATCGGTGCCTGTTGGTCCCCCATGATCCTCTTTTTCTTATAATTTGATGAGATAACCACCTGTCAGTGACCTTGCAGGGAGGTCTAATCCCCCTGGCCAAACTAGTGCAGACAGGCTTTGATGCGTTCTCTGCAGACGTTTTGATTCGTGAGAAATGGTTCTCAGTCATTTACCAGAACGCAAGATTATTGCTCTTCTGGTTCTCAACATTTATATACACACATATAAAAAGCATTCATGTATTTAAACAAAAAGTGTCCTTGGGGGATCTTCATTAATAGTTCACATCAAGTCATGGTACAGATATATAGTTAGGCTCATCATAAATCCAGCGCAAATCCTCTCTGCACTTGCCTATATTTCCCTTGTTTCCTTTGGGGTCATAATGAGAGTGAAACTCTTGTAGCTGAGGCCAGCCCAGGACTACCTATCGCTTCCCAATCATTTCCTCCCCTGGCCCACTGGAGATGATCTTTGGCGTAATACATGGCGATCAGGTTACACCTGTGGTGTGTGTACATTATAAACATGTACATGTATATGGAAGAGAAGGCGTGTTCACATAAGGAGATAAGCAGGATTATGTTTTAATCCAGGTTCTATCTATCTAAGTATCTTCTCCCGGTTCGGAGGTTGATTGCTACATTTCTCCATTTCACTCTATCTTCTGCCATTCTGGTGCACTCTTGCAGTTTTAGTCCACTCCAGTTCTTGACATTCTCTTCCCAGTTGATTCTGGGTCTCCCTCTCAGTCTAGTTCATTCCACTCTTTCCTCCAACACATAAGGCTTTGGTGCCTTTTAACATGACCAAAGTATCTAGGTTAAACCTTGTATTAAAACAAAAAGAATTATAAATGTTTTTTTTTTTTTGATGGGGTGGGAGGGGAGGGGGAAGGGGGGGGGGGGTGTTAGGTTCAAAACTATTTACAGAGAATGAGTGGAAGGGAAAGTGCATATACTTTATATATGATCAAGATGATATTTAATCCAGGTCAAAGCATATATTAAGAAATGCCTACATTTTTATAGTTTAGGTAAATAAATTAAGATCCAATGTGTGTGTGTGGAAGGGAAGATGCGTTCACACAAGCAGGATGATATCTAATCATGTTCAAAGCATAAAGAGAACAACCATATTTTGTGATTTAGGGCAATAACTTTTGAATACTGGTAAGTAATCTAGAGCCTCCCTCTTCCTTTCTTCCAATACCAGATCCTTGAGGAGAAATCAAATGGTATACTTTTTACCCGGTACCAATCTTATTTGGCATTCGACACTAGGACTTTTTAAAACATTTTCTTAATTCTACTTGAATGTTAGTGACTTTGTGTATTCTTCTTGGATTCTTGAGATGTGATAGAAATTGTGCAATAAAAGTGGGAAAAAAGTGGTGCAAATTCTTACAATAGAAAATGTGTGAAACATGTGCGAACAGGGTTTTTTCAAGACAACTTTTTTAATATCTTTTTCTCATATTACTGCTAATGAAAAGCAAAAACATGATTTTATATTAGATATCATACATCCTGCTATATTTGCGACTCATGAGAAGGCTCCGTGCCAAAACAAAGTTATTTCCCCCTCAAAATAACCTTTTTTGTTGCCTTGCAAAACATAAATTGCACATTCACTTATAAAAGAGATTGGGAAATTACTTTATAAGAGAAAATTATATATTTATTCTAAGGCAATAGTTAATCCTCTTGTCTTCTGATAAAAAGAGGCTTAAAGATAGATTTGAGTTCTGGTCATGTGATTGCATTATGAAAGAAAAGGTGTGGAATTGATCAGAAAAAGTTGATCATGTAGCATGTAAGTATTGGTGTGCACTGCAAGGTTCTGGAGTCATCAAAATCATAATAAATTTGGCCCAGTCTTGGTAAAGTAACAAGTACTGTACACAGAAAGATGTATATGTGACTACACAAATGGTGTCGGGGCTAGTACTTACTGAATTTCTTATCTTTCTATGCTCATTACTCAGCCAGTATACATTTCTTCCGAAATTGTTTGGCACATGACATTTATTTGTAATCTTGAACATTCAGTGTACATGTACATGTAGGTAAGTTTTGTTTGATTCAGTGAGAATTCACTTTCTTTTTTTACAAGAACTCAAGTTTATCTTTAAGACATGTGACTGATACGTCATGCTCAACCTTGTAGAAAATGAAACTTAAAATGAATCATAATCAGGTGACCAAGAAAGTGACTAAAATATTTATTATAGACAAACAAAATTACTTTCCATTAGTTTCCAAGTGAGAGTTGACTCTTTTCTATACAAGGTTGATGTTACACCTTGTGCACCACCACATTTTTGTAGAATCGTAATATATGAACTTCAATTGTGAAAATTCACTTGGAATTAATTCGTCGCTGTTTTCACGAAGTGACGGTAGTGAAAAAAAATTGCATTCACTTTGCGTTACGATTTTCCTCACTACCGTCACTTCGTGAAAACAAGGACGAATTGTATGATTGATTTACTTCATTTACATAGCAATAGTTCCAATTAATCAGATATGTATTACTTATAACAACTTTAAAAGTTGTATTATATTGAACGTGACGCAATGTTTAACCCAACACTTGTAAAAAGTTCATTTTAATGAAAGCAGAAATATCAGAGAAACAGAATGGCAAAAGTTTGAAATACTAGTAAATAGGACCAATACAAAAAAAGATATAAATGTTTGAAATATGAGATCACTATTAAAGTCAATGCGAATCTCTAAATGGCAATTTTGTTGGTGGATTGTGACAGGGTCACAGATAAGTCTCCCATTCATGTACCCCAAAAATCACTAATTTCTGTTTTTCTCCAAGTGTCTTCTCCCTTGGGGTACTACTCAAAATTATAATAGAGAGTGCATTAGTACATGTCCTCTACAAAGCAAATATCATCCTGAGTCATACATTTTCACAAAATCAATTGAAATTTTAGTCTTTTTGTGTTTTCGAACAAATGAGAAAGTTGTCCACAACTACATCACAGAGACATTTCCGATTCAGTCAATTTGATGAGCCCATAGTGATTACAAAAAAAAGAAGGTATAACTTTCTCACTTTTTGTCCAATTTCATTCAAAATTTAACCAGTATGCTTCTCGTATTCTTCTGCTTCATTCTAGAGTAGTTTGCTATCAAGGATGTGTTCCCCAAAAGGCATCGTTTAACAATGTTATATCCGAGATGCCGGTCCTTTGTGTTATCAGTGTCTATGATATGGTGTAATATTGAAGCCCTAAACAATTGCACTTCAAAATGATCATGAAGTGCCTCAAAAAAGTAAAAAAATCTTTTAGTGACCGGTTTCACCATACTTGTTTTCTCCCATAGACTGTAGTGTTATAAAAACCGTTAGGAAAACGAATAATAATATTTTGATTTCCAATCATACATATCTTGATTCCTGACTAACCCAAAGGTTTATAATTATGATTGCAGCATGAGCTTAATCCAGAATTTTGTTTTAGAATCTGAGGCACTGTTATACCGAGTCACTTTAACTTGTTTTGAAGTTCGATGAAAACATGTTGTTGAAGCTCTCATGACTAAATAGTTTACTGGCCAATCCGTCTCAAGGATATGACGTCATTCCGCTACACAGCGCTACCTTAATTATAAGAACCCCCCAATCTTCTTAAAGATCTCCTTAAACCTCACACTTAAACTTAATCTCAAGCAGCGAAGAAGAAAAAAGAACTTCTGGGAAGCTTAAAGGGAAAGTCTACCCTTACATCAAGTTCATGACCCCATCCTGCTATATATATATATGCCGCTACCTTAATTAGAAGAACCCCCAAACCTCTTAAAAATCTCATTAAACCTCACACTTAAAGGTAAAGACCAGTATTGGAAACGCCCCAATTTCAAAAAAATGAAATGGAAGCTCTCATTACCAATCATGTGAAAGAATATGTTTTGACTAATACACGATGATAAAAAATTTGCCGGGAAACCGCCTACTAATTCATATATTTGGTAAATTTGTTTCTCTCATGGTCGTGTGAGAGATATAGGGTAGTCCCATATACATCTTTCTGTGTATAGTGCTTTTAACTTTACAAAGAATGGGCCAAATTTCTTATCATTTTGATGATTCCAGAACCTTGCAGATGCTAGATGATCAACCTTTTCTGATCGATTCCACAACGTTTCTTTCACAATGCAATCGCATGACCATTACTGGTCTTTACCTTTAAGGTACTAGTAATCAAACAAATGTTGGAAGCTTAAAGAGATAGTCCATCCTGGTAAAAAAAAATAGCTGATATTGTCCCCACTACATGCTGCTACCTGAAAGAAGATATGTTGCAAACTGCAAACAAAAATGATTCTTTTATTTTTGTCCTAAAACTTTTGTCAATCATGTTCATTTTGTAAATATTTGTTTAGATACATCTTTGAGAACACCAGTCTCCCTTGGCCTTTAATGAACATGTTTGGAGTCCCTCCCACCTGGTTTGCATGGGATGCAGGACAAAGTTGTTTATGAACTTATTTTCATTCCTCTGATATCTACTTAATTACTAAAGATGACACTTGCAAGTTAGCCATATGTTTTCAAATAAGAGTTGTATATCTATGCACATGAGCTTTTACTTATTGTTTATGTTTGTTTGTTTTATTTCGGTAGTTTCTTTATTAATGGTTTCTTAGTTTTTTAGATGATATTTGCTATTCAGGTAATGTGCCATATAGCATGTTGTGGCAAAGAGTCAGAGAGAGAGAAAAAAAGGGGTGGTATTTTTAAGATATAGTTAGATACCGTACATGTACATGTGTGTAAATGAAATGCATATTTTTAGCTTATCAAGTTCTGTAAGGCAAACAAGAGAGAGAGAGAGAGAGAGAGAGAGAGAGAGAGAGAGAGAGAGAGAAAGAAAGAAAGAAAGAAAGAGAGAGAGAGAGGGAAAGGGAAAGAGAGAGAGGGAGAGAGAGGGAGGGGGGGGGGGGTGTTGGAAGAAGGGAATGGGGATACATATTTATAAGGGGGAGGTATTATCTTTGAACACTTTTTAAAAGGAGATAATTGATTTACATTGTAAGATACATGTACATGTAGATGTAAATGTCACATTTTAAGCATAAATTATAGAATTATTTGAGGCAAGGAGGAAGAGAAGGAAAAAGAAGAAGCATTATTAAAGCAAGGTGAGAATATGGAGGAGGAGGGGACAAATGAAGGCAAAAATATGAATCAAAATAAAGAAAAAGTAGAGGAAGAAGAAGAAGAACAAAAAGAAGAAGTATAACAATTAACAAAAAAATGTGTTTATTACCCAAGCAGCAAGCCTTTAGATATATTTTGAGTAATTGTAGGCAATGTTTCATTAATAAGGCATTCATTATGACATTTATTGTTGAATCATTAATAATGAAATGCAGCGTGACATTGCTCTTAATCTATGGGACATCTGTTTTCCTATTAATATTCAGAGCATGTTCAATATTAATGTCTAGTACGTGTACATAACTGTGAAGTGTGTACTGTACATATTACTTATTATGGAGAAAAAAATAAAACCTTTTATATAGGAATGTTATCATATAAAGCTTTAAAAAAAACTAATTTAAGAATGAGATTTAAAAAAATCTAACAGAAAGAAAAAAAAATCCAAGTAGCGAAATTTATATTATTTTACATGAAAATAAATGGCAAGTGTCAATGAAAGGGTAAAGGAAATAAACCCGGCCCTGTTTCATGAAATTTATTACACCCTGTATCATTAACAAATTACAATTACTGTAATCTTTGAAAATTGTAGCATCGGATTGAATTTGAGCTAATTTGTCATAGAAATTTCATATTTGTTATTGATAACAAGTTTTATGTAACAATTAAGGCTCAGATAATCTATGTGTAGTTACTAACTTCAGTGCTACACATGAAGTTGTTACTGTTGTGATATATGATGTGCACTACTAAATCTCATTTAATTTGCAAATGGCATTTTTTTTAAATCCGTTAATACGATCTCTTCTTACCTCTTGGGATGGGAAGCCTTTAATGGGAAGAAGTTGTTTGTTATTGAGAGAGTGTAAACAAGGCCACGGGTACACAATGAAAGATGGAAACCAATTAAGTTTTGAATGGTTGTTAGCACATCGTAAATATTGCTCACAATAGATGATAAATTGAGTATTAACATGTGAATATTAGGATATCGTGTTACCATTCACTGGGGGGGGGGGGGGGGGGGGTCCTTGATGATTCATATTCATGAAGTACATGTGCATGTAGATGCATTTCGAAAGAGCATGAACCTTCTGCAAAAGAACACATCCTCTGTAGTATTTGGATGAATTGATGTTGGAAGAATGTGAACACCCCCCACACCCATAAGGCCATGTGTTGAAAATCCCCCTTTCACTCAAAATAGCCATTTGTCATGTCACAAGAGTGCAACCATGCTGGGCTGTGGATGGGGGAAAACCCCTTCCCAACAAAATAAAAAAGTGCATTCGTCGTCCACGGAGAGCAAGACGTAATTAACGACAGGAACAAGAGGCGAAGAGACGGAGACAGCTTTGAGACAGTATTGTTTGGATCGATGACAGATCTGTTCATTTCTCTCATATATTTCAATCCTGAACGTTTTGGAAACGCTGTTTAGAGCGTCTGTCAGGGGTGGAAAGGGTTTGCTACTAAACAGTTTCTGTTTGTGTAAAAGTTTTCTTATCTCTGAGGAGTGCAGTTTGATCACCTCTGAAACAAGTTGAGATTTCACTTTCCTTTTAATTTTCTGTCACCAAATTCTAGTTTTTATGAGCATGTTGGGTCGACAATATGATATTACACTCGTTTTGCAAAAACGGTGATTTACGTTAACGGAAAATTCACTGTACATTCCATGCGAAAATCAGATGACACGTCCTGCTACAATGAATAGAGGAGGAAGCCTATGGCTATTTGCATTAGTCAGGAATATAGTAGTAGTACTCAAGAATATTATAATGTGAGTTTCATTTGAGTGATTCTACCGCATTCATGCTATTTTAATCACACCCTTTTCTCTCACTTCTTGGTGCACTGTTTCCAGAGTATGTGACTCTGAACTGAAAATCATCATGATTGTTTGGTAATTAAAGCTGTAATTCTGTTTGCCTGTCTTTCTGGAGGATAGGGATAAGGATGAGAAAGTGTTGCTTAGATTTATCATAGTTATTTATTATAACAGTAATAATTTTGTCTTCGGTCTCTCATCATTCTCTTTCTCACCAAATTCTCTAATCCGCATGTTCCCTCGTCCTGCATTTCTACAGTAAGATATACATGTACAGTGTATGTCTTTCCTCGTCCCATACACTTATACCTCTTTTCACTCTCGTTTTGATAAACGACCATTTTACAAGATCTGATATTCATATGATACTCTCTTGTTCAGACAATGGCTTAATTAAGCTTGGGGCCGTGAGTTGGGCTATTTAAAGTATAAAACTAATTAATACTTCCCCTTCAGACTCACTTCCCTCTGTTCATATCTCCATTGTCTATATCTTGCAAGATTGCTATGCTGGTGCTCTCTCCCTCTCTCTCCCTCTCTCCCCCTCTCTCCCCCTCATTCCCTCTCTCTCCCTTCTCTCCCCCTCTCTCTCTCTCTCTCTCTCTCTTCCCCTCTCCCTCTCTCTCCCTCTCTCTCCCTCTCTCTCCCTATCTCCACTCTCCCACCACACCCACACACCTCTACTTTCTGTAGCTAACCCTCCAACTCGCTCCTTCTTTCTCTTATTCTTCTGCCCCCCTTTATCTCCAATATCAGCCTGCTTTCTTCCCCCTTCTCCTACTCTATCTCTCTCCCCTCTCTCTCTTTCCCTCTCTCTCTCTCTGTCTCTCACTCCTTCTCTCTCTCTGTCTCTGTCTCTCACTCCTTCTCTCTCTCTCTCTCATTCTCTCCTTTTTTCTCTTCCCCTTATTGTACAATTTGGAAGTGAATTGGACAGATTGCCTTAATATGATCAGGAAGTATTAACACAGGAGAAATTGGGAGGTAAATACTACGTTTTCCTTTTGCAACTGTGCAGCTGGGGATTTGTCAGCCACACACTCTCATATTCTCTCAATTTCTGTTTGTAAATGTTAAAATTTTGAAGGCTGTGGATAAACTAGAATTGTTTCTTTGGTTGCTTTCAAAATATTTATTTTGGACAACCGAAAGACCAGGGCCTTGTATTATAAAGCCCTCTGATTGATTCAAATCAAGTGTTACAATTAATTTTAAGTTGCGATCAATTTAAATCAGTCACAACTCTTTATAAGACAGGCCCAGCTCTTATCCTTATCCTTGTCAGCAGCATGTTATATTTGAGAGCCTCTTTTTATATCTAATTCTTCTTTTTTTGCCTGTGCTTGCTGGGAACTTCTTGACTAAAGCAAATTTGGTCTGACACTTCCCATTCAGTATGCTCTAGTGACGCCACTGGCTGCAAAATACAGTACACTTTATTCCACAACTGTGCAGCTGAAGATTTACTGCCCCGTAGATCCCTTCAAAATGTCAGCAACGAATATTGAAATGCTGGCTATGTTCACACGGGACCTTAGTTTTAATACGTGAAGTTTGCCAAATATCTATGTTTTAAACCATGATCCGCTGGTAACAACTAGGAACGAACGGGTATCGAAAGCTTATACAAGCAGTCATTTGAACTGCAAGCTGGCGTATCAATAGGCCTGCCTTCATCAGCTTGAGTTTGACAAATACCCCGCCATTTTAAATACGACCAGTAAATTTGCATCTTCATCAGCCCGCAGTTGCAATTAGTTGGATATTTGGTCCAGAAAATATCCAGAGAAATCTTGGTCTTGTTTCCAAACTATCCCTCTATTCGGAAAATAGCAGGCTAATTTGCGCCCGTCCGAGCTAGTTTGTGATGAGTGTATCGGTCTGATGAAGGCGCAATTTTGAGCTTCAGGATAATATCCCGAGTCTGAAATAGCAGGTTATCTGTCAAACTTAAGCTGATGGAGATAGGCCTCTTGAAGTTTATTGTGTCCACACGGCACATAACTGAGAGTGAGAACCCCTCGGTGCTCTTAGTAATATATAGCGGTAACTGTAAGATCGCATGTGTTTGATAACTTTGAGTAAACTTAAAGCTTCATAACCACGAACGCGTTTGCGCGGTCTGTAACTACAAGATAACTTCAAGGTTTAAAACCATGAACTGAACTTAAAGTTAGCAGACTATCGTTGACTACTGAAACACTATGTACAGTAGGCTTGCACCATGTGAGAGAGGGGGAGTATTGGGGAGTCTTGAAAAGGACTCTCTGTAATCTTTCTTCTTGAGTGTGTGTAGTCCTGAAAAGTCCTGAAACACTATGCTCGTCGCCTCGTCCAGCTGGGCAACTGCAAGTTCAATTGACCTGCTTACATGTATCTGCACTTTTTCAGTAGCCCAAGGCACATTATTATAGTACTCTGGGTCACTAGTTTTCTCGGGCATTAACCACTTTTGCTAATTTCACTGTTTTTGTTGCACTTTCCACTAATTTTATGGTCATTTACTGTGTAATGAACTATGTCTAGATTTCCTCCTAGTTTTGTTTCTTTTTCTTGAAGTTTCCCAACAGCTTCCCAAAATAAGTTCAATGTACTATAGAGGATATCAACGAGGAATGCAGAATGGATTTGTAAAACGCACCTCAAGATATCGACCTCTTGTACTTTAATGTACATGTAGTTGCCTTTTTTCCCTCTTCTTTTGATAAGGTCACGGGAACCTGTGTAGCAGAAATCTAGAATGAAATATTGGCTGGGAGGCGAAGTTAATGTTTATTTTACCATGTTATTGCCTCAATACACAAATTGTTATCCACAAAATTGAATGCATCCCCAAATTCCCCATACTACCAACCAATTAGCTTGCAATTCAAAAGCTTTTTTTATTGAATTATATTATTGTAATGTTAAAAAAAAAATTACTGCTGTAGTCGATATATACAGGCTTGTTTGATTGGTATTGTGCATTTAGTTGAAAGGTTTTTAGTATGATTATTATCATTATTTTGTGGGAACTTAACCACAAACCAGACTTCCACCGTGCACAAATGATATTGAACAGTATCCCATTGTTTCCTACAGAACCATATTTGTTCATAATGTGGTATTATTCTAAATTCTTTGTTTATTTTCTTTTATACACAGAGCGGAAGGGAGGCTATAATCAAACTGAAGTTCGCTGATTCGAGGAAGGATGCGACTCAATCCCATTATGACCACGTGAATATTTGGTGTCGGTCAGAATAGTCTACATGTACACCCCCACCGCCGTCATCGTGACAGGAAAAAGCCCATTGGGAGCGAGGCATTAGGGCAATTATCAGCGGGGAAATTTGGTTGTGTTTGTCAAACGCCGGATTGCCTAATACAGCAGAAAGCCCATTGATGGCTTTATAGGCTGTCAAAACAGTGGTGAATCTTTGTGGGACTACTCATTTAGTCAGCTGGAAATCAAAAGGATACATCACAAGAACAAGTCTCTGTGCAGATCCGTTGTGTAAACTACAGAGAAAGCTACGGGACGAGGAAAATTAATTGTGTTGCTAATCTGTGAGGAGAATAGGTGGAAGGAATCACTGGATTGTGAACGATGCCATCGTAAATACCACTGCCAAATTGTTTCCGATCCCAGATCTGCAGCCACACTGCATATTGGCTTCGAATCGAGAGAGGATCAGAAACAGAGGAACACTTAGTTGAGAAATTGGGAGTCCCTATGGAAATAAGTTGGACTGTGTTTTGGAGAGAGAAGCCAAATTGACGCCCAAAATAGGAGATTTAGATTTAGTCCCCCAAAACTCAAGAAATTGACAATATTCCAATGTGATAACAGATGAATATACAGTAGAAGCAGAAAAGTTTGAAGGAAAGCAT
The DNA here is from genome assembly GCA_035222895.1 of Strongylocentrotus droebachiensis. Classification (NCBI taxonomy): domain Eukaryota; kingdom Metazoa; phylum Echinodermata; class Echinoidea; order Camarodonta; family Strongylocentrotidae; genus Strongylocentrotus; species Strongylocentrotus droebachiensis. Next base: position 202,066 of record JAVYIG010002429.1, on the reverse strand, counting down.
TAATGATAAACAGGGACAAATATAGAATCTTGAAGCAGATATTTTGAAAACGGTGATTAGTATCGTCTTGCAACAGGAGGTAATTACAATGGTTACCATGGCAATCGCAGCTCACTACAAGCTCTTCCTTGTCTCAGTCTTTTCGCTGATTTGGACGCCATGGCCTCATTTAGGTGAGTACTTTTAGCCACAGCTTCATAATGACCAGTCATAACGATTGAGACAAAAATCATGAATCTTATATTGTTTTTTGTATTAACTATTGCAGGACGGAATGAACAGACTGTGCTGTATGTAAATGTACAGTTAAAGATGAAGTTGAGTTCTGGTCATGCGATTGCATTGTGAAAGAAACGGTGTGGAATCGACCAGAAAAGGTTGATCATCTAGCATATAAACATTTGTGTGTATTGCAAGGTTCTGGAATCATCAAAATGATAAGAAATTGGCCAAGTCTTGGTTAAGTTACAAACACTGTACACAGAAAGATGTATATGGGACTACACGAACACGTGGCGTAAAAAACCTACCCCCCCCCCCCCCCGAGTTTTACGATGTACATGACATATTTAGAATATGAAGGCATTTGAAGAGCCATGCTTTTCAGGGAACATGTCTTATCTGATGTTATTCCACACTTGCATAATAAGAATGATAACGCTCACAAATTATTTTTCACCTCTTCCCAGAACTCAACCTTCTCTTTAACAACTGAATGATTAATTCTTCTTGTAAATTTGATGTTCTTTATTTGGTTTCCGTAACTCAAGAATGAAAGGTGGACCAGTTTATTTAGGGTCTTTGTTGAATACTTTCAGATGTAAGTCTTAATATGTAATATTTTCAGTGAAAATAAAAATGGGGACAAATCAATTTTTCACATACAGACCTGTAATCAAAATTTCACAAAACTTAGCAAGGGTATAAATAATTTAATTGTTAATTGTAAATGCAGGAAGATACAAATATACTCACATTGAATTAACTTGAAATGATAAATGCCTTTTAACCAACAAAAGTGGACTTGGTTCATAAGCAAAAGTATCCTGTTGGGCAGGTCTGACACTACATGTACTATAATAATTGAAAACAATTGTACCTGTACACTGAAAACAGGCTTCTTTTAGGTCAAATTAAATGAAAGAAAAAATCTGAATCTTGTTCCATGAAATTAATTCATGTATTACACTGACACAGGAAGAAATAGTTAAAATTACAATTTTTATTTTAACCAAAAGTTGACATTTTCATGGAATTACTCATGAAAAGCTTGTCATTTCTTTTTCTTCAGAGATACGCTGTATGTACATATGTACACAGTCAATCCTGGTTTAGCAACCACCTGTCTACAAAGACCACATTTTTTGTTTCCCTTGAAAATGGTTTCTCATTGAAACATGTAAAAAGACCACTTTTCTTGTCTCCCTTGGGTGGTCTTTATAGACAGATTTCACTGTACATTGTAGTTGCATAATTTCTCCCTTCTTTCCCTTTCTACTCAACAGTTGCAGATGCCCAGTCAACAACAATCACGGTATTAACGCCTGACAATTTATCAGGGAAGGAAGGACAAACAGTAACATTAGTGTGCACATATCAGCCAGAGACCGATGAGTTTTCCTTTGCCTCACTCTCTTGGCAAATGGGAGATACTGTGTTAGCTTCCGTCAGTTGCCCCAATGCTTGTAGCACAACAAATGCAAATACGAACCGGTATATGCTGGATATTGACTCAAAATCGAGTGGTAATTTGACAATCACGGGTGTTTCATTGGAGGATGATAATGTTTATCAGTGTAGGGTCTCCATGCTCTTAGGAAATGGTCAGAGCGATGCTCGCCTTGTAGTAAATGGTGAGTATTTCATTCGCTTTAATATATTTATTCATTTAATTTAAAAAGTGTAACTCTCCATTTTCCTGATAGGCCCTGTACAAATTATAGATTACAAATACTAACAAAATAAACAAAGTATGAATACATGTACATAATGTACATATTTGTTAAACACTTAATTTGCAGTTGTAATAAAAAATATTGACATCGAATAGTAATGATTCTTTGCGCATTATGACATATGGGCAGTGTTTCATGAAACCATCATGAGTACAAGTTTGCCCACATCACATTGAAAAGGGTATTGACAAGCGTTGGCAATGGGATGTCTGCAAACTTGTACCACTTATGATGGTTTTGTGAAACACTGCCCAGCTGACCATGAGTAGGGTGACATTGTTGCCATCCTATGAGGATAATCCTACACAACCAGCTGAGCCATCTAGTCAAAGAATAGGAGTCTAATGTTTGGACTTAAAATATTCTGTTCTCACTCTTCTTGAAACATAAAAAGATACTGTGTACATTTATGCTATATTTATTCCTGTAGAAGAAAAATCTGACTGTAACAAACAAGCTAACAATAAAACCGACAAACAAAAAGAAATTAAAAAAATATGACTACGCTGTAAGTTTGCTCGTATGTATGGTCATTAAAGGCAATTTGACTCTTGTAAAAGGTTCATTCGAATGACAAATAATATAAACAGAACAATGAAAGTTTGAAAATAATTGAGCCAATAATAAGAAAGTTATGAATGATTGAAAGAACTATTCACTATTAAGTGAATGCAAACTTGAATCGGCAGTGGATTGTGACGTAGTTGCCTTTAACTCTCCCGTTTGTCGTGTACAAAAATTAATTTCTATTTTTATCCTAAACGCCTTCTCACTTGGGGCTCTACTCACAATATGTTTAATATAATAACATATTGTCCTGTATATGAGAAAAGACCCTCCTGAGTCATACTTTTTGTTTTTAAATTGAAATTTTAGTCATTTTGTGTGTTGGAACAAATGAGAAAGTTGTCCACCAGTACATGTACATCACAGACACTGTCACACTAGTGGTTCAGCCAATTTGAAGAGCCCATAGGTATAGTGCTTACAACTTTAAAAATTCATAACTTGACCATTGTTTTGTCTGATTTTATTTAACCTTTCACTAGGTCTGCTTCTCTTATTTTTCTGCATTCCTCTAGAGTAGTTAGCTAGCAAGGTCGGATTTACCTTTAATGATAATTACTGTATAACCTCAGTGCGCTCCACACAACTACATCATAATAATCATAAAAACGTTTCTTATAAAGCGCTTACCACCAAAGGCTCTGAGCGCTATAATAAACAAAATAGACTGATAAACAATCACATATTAAACAAAACAAAAAAATGCAAATAAACCTACAAATTACAATACATATGGAATACATTGTACAATTGAAATGACTTTAAAAGAAATCACCTTTTCTTGCTCTTAGTTCCACCTGTGAGCCTGAAACTATCAGACACTATGACACCAGGAGGCCACGAGCAGGGCGACATCGTCCCCGTCTTATCGGGCGAGTCTTACACCGTCACCTGCGCGACCCAACCTGGCGCCAACCCCCCTGCGGACCTGGAGTGGACCTCGACCACCGCCCAGATCATCCAGGGGGACAAAGAAGACGAGGAAGTGACCGGTAGTAAGCTGACCACGTCCAGCAAGGAGGTGACGTTCACAGCGTCTATGGCTGACCATCTTACGTCAGTCACTTGCGAAGCGACACATCCAGCTTTGGAATCATCCCTTATCAAATTTATTCAGCTTGATGTACAAGGTACACATATTTAAAGTTTTTTTTCCAGTTCAGATAGTAGTGTACCTTTCCGTTAGTCAATGAAAATGAACACCAATTCAAACCAGAGTTAAGGCCTGTTCAGATATGGTCCGGTAAAGTCGCCCTGGTTTTTGTACCTGAAATTAAATGGCAACTGCGAGCAACAAAAGACTTGCGTGCCTCGGTAGTGAGCTCTGTGATATAAGTTACAGAAATGTGAAGGGTATTTAATAAAACTGTACACGTATGTCATCTTAAAAAAACTGTCTCAGTTTTGCTGCATCATATCTGAATGAGCCTTTACCGGGAATAATGCAATGAAATATCTGACAAACGATTTGGGTGAGTGTATAAAAAGAGTTTTCAATATACAGGTTGAGAAACATACAACAAATAATAATTGAACTTGTAGTCAAGATTTGAACTTGTGGTTTCAGTAAATCTGATTTCCAGCAAGTTTTCTTTAATATTTGTTTATATTTTGCTTAACCATGAATCAATTTCTTTTATCCAGTTCTTGAAATGTAACTCCTTTACCACAACTCAAATAAGCTCATGTTTTTGATTGCATATATTTAGGAATGTTGTAATGATCACACAGAATTAATATTTGGTTTTAAAGACGGAATTGAAATTGTAAAGGGAAAATACTTCATTTACCTTTACCCTTTACCCAAGATTCTGGAAGAATGGTGTACTTGTTTTACCTAGTTTACATTGTACGTTACTGTTAGATAGCACTTAAAATTATGAATATTATGTATGGATAGCATCCTGACCATTAGTTTGTACTATTTTGGCCATGAGGGATTAGACCACCCAGCGGTGGTTATCTTATCAACTCGGCTCTCAATTAACAAAAGAAAAAGAGGAACATGGGGGACCAACGGGCACCACTTAGGCATTGTTTTCTATATAGACAGAGCAAGTAGCTACAAGTAGTACATTGGGGCTTTAACATTGATAATATCCTTCTTTACCCAGTTCCTCCAAGGAATGTGAACATTGCTTTACAATCTGTCATCGTCTCTGACGGCGGGATCCTGACGCTACAGGAAGGAACCCCAAGCACCATCACTTGCGAAAGCCTCGGAACAAGACCAGCTTCTGCAATCACATGGTACCTCGATGGCGTCCAGGTATCGTCTGGGGTCGGCAGACCAGAATTCACCCCCAATGTGAACGACAGTCGTTTACAGGATGCGTCCAGCAGCATCATTATTCAACCTACCAGGGCGCAGCACGAGCAGGTTCTACGTTGCCAGGCAACCACATTTGGCATCAGCCATGATACCAGTATCCGACTGTCTATTGATGGTAGGAGGAAATTCTTTATTTTTAAAGAAACTCAATAAGCCTGAACAGAGTTCTAGATGTACAATTCTGTTCAATATACAGCCTGACAATGCCTGAAACAGGGATGAGACAGGGTCTGAAATCATGCAAAAGCTTGAAATCTGGCATTCCTGCTTTATTTTTTTCCCCTGACATTTTAAAGCTTTTCCTTTTTGTGTACATATGCCATCTGTCTAGAAAGCATTTCCTTCTTTTCTGGCAGCTAAATGTTTGATAAGGGAAAGGACTGTTGTTTTTCTAATGGTGACAGGAAGTGTAAATGAAAGAATTCATGATTTGATCCAACCAGGAAATACACAGCTTAAAGAGAAGGTTGAGTTCTGGGGAGAGGTGACAAATAATTTGTGAGCCTTATCACTGTTATATGCAGTGTGGAAGAACATCAGAGAAAAAAATGTTTCCTGAAAAGCATGGATCGTCAAATGCCTCCATATTCTAAATATGACAAGTAACAGTTTAAAAATAAGGCCCGATTTTTGTGCCACATGTTTGAAAACTAGGTAGTAGTGCCAAGGGTTGAAGATTTTTATTCAAGTTTTATCCTAGTTGTTTCCTTTATTTTGTCAACCTTCATTCTGTTTCTTTTCATCGCCTTCATTCTCGTCTCTCCTTTATTTTATTATCCGTTTTCCTCTTCCTCATAGTCTTTCTTTCATCTTCAATACTTCAAGTTTAGTTATTGTGATTTTGCCCATGACAATTAATTTAGTTAATGTTATTTTCATTGAAAAATCTGTCTCGCAGCTGTTAGGCAGAATTATACAATTGTTTGAAAATACAAAACAAAAATGCAAACAAGAACACCGTGACGAAACAAGACTCTAAAAACAAAATATAAAATAACATTTCTTTGTTTTAACTTCTCAATGACTAGGTCCGCCTGACCCTCCCGTAATCGCCGGTATCCCTGACAACATCAACGAAAACCAGCAGACCACTGTCTCCTGTCAGGCTGACAATGGCCACCCTTCCCCCTTGTTCCAATGGTTCATCGGCACCCGGAACCTGAGCGCCGACGCAACGCTGCAGGTGTCTGCCGACGCCAAGAACCGTATCGATGCCACGAGCCAGCTGCGGTACCGGCCCATGAGAGAGGATAACGGTCTGGCGCTGCAGTGCAATGTCATCCATGATCAGCTCTCGCAACCAATGAGAGTGATGAGCGATACCCTGGTAGTCAATTGTGAGTTGATAGGGGCATTTTGGAAGTGTATTGCTATCTTTGATTGTGTTGGTGGTGGTGGTGGTGGTAGTGGTTTTGATGATAATGGTGATGGTGGTGATAGGGGAGGTGGTGATGGTGGTGGCGGCGGTGGTAATGGCGGTAGTGGTTGTGGCGATGGTGGTGGTGGTGGTAGTGGTTTTGATGATAACAGTGATGGTGGTGATAGGGGTGGTGGTGATGATGGTGATGACAATGGTGCTGGTGGTGGTGATGATGGTGATAGTGGCGATTATTATGATGGAAACAATATTTCCACGATAATGAAAACTATGATGATAGAAAACGATAGGAATATCACCATTGATATTTCATGTAGATCTTTTACTGTAGCTGCAAAATATGAACGAGTGTATGGAAGATTTTAATATTTATCTAGAAGATGTTTAACAAGACATTTGACGATTTGAAAAGTTAATTCAACCTTGTAAACTATGAGATATTTATACCCGTTCAACAACACATTAAAAACAATCACGGAAACCTATGGAATTGATTTAGTGATGGCCTGAATAGTTGAACTGTGATTCAATAGTCTTTGCTTCATTTCTCATTTTACATGTAACTCAAACTTCTCTTATCTACCCAGATTGTCCAACAACAGTGGAGGTGACAATCTGCCCTGAGGTCGAAGCAGGGTCATCTGAGGTCATGGTGTGTCGATCGGGGGCCAGTAATCCAGCGTCCAATCTTGTATGGATTAAAGGTACATCTATGCTATAAAACCTGTATATGAAGACCATGGATGTGTCGCGGTATAGTGGTTCATTCACCTGACTCTCAATCTAAAGGTTGAGGATTTGAATGAATGAATGAATGAATGAATGAATGGTGGTGATTGTTTTACCGGACTGCTAAGAAAGCATAAATGCTTGTAAAAAAGCAACCAAACGGCCGACGGCTTGAGGTCCTCTCCGAGGGACCTGGTAATGAGGATTAATGCCTTACCAAAGGACACTAGCGCATCGCCTTGGTTTCGAACCCGGGTCACCGGGTTACAAGACCACTGCTCTACCGACTGAGCTATCCGTTTGACTCTATGTCCGGCACTAACATCTTTTGGCAAGACATTAATTCACATCTACCACTCTCTACCCGGGTGTAGATTGGTACCTGGCAATTGCTGGGGATAAAATAATTTCAGGGCCCTCAGGAAGAACAGCTCTGAAGCTGATGAGGCTCCCTTGGGTTTAATAACAAGGGGAGGCAAAAAAAGTGGTGTGTAAGACAAGGCTTTAGATCTGAGAATGCTTGCTCTCCAAATGAATCTGGAGAGCAATCCTTTTCAAGTGACATTTCTAAAATAATATATTTGCAAATTGACAAAAAATGAGAGAGCTCACCAATAATTTGTCATTTTCACCAGAATCCGACCTCCCCTTTAAATATTGCCTTTAACAATAGTGGTAGTGGTGGTTATTTAAAAATAGATATTGCAAGTTTTATACCCGAGATTGCACTTTAGACAAAGATGCATGTAAAGGAAGCTGCTGAGTAGACTCCTCAAAGCCTCAACAAATAAATGAGGTCATATGCCACTGAAATAGAAACCACCACTGCACTTGAATGCATTATTTTAGACTATTGACATAGATGAAAATGTCTTCATTATACTTAACGTGAGTGGCAATTATGCTAATTATATCAACATTCAGTCAAGATCATTTATATCACTATCACTAAAGAGTATGATATTTCTGTCTAGGTGTCACTACCATCACCGAGCCAAGCGCCTTACAGACTCACTTCGAAGAGAGCACCGAACCCCTCGGAAGACGAGCCACGTTGAGTTACATGAGAAACTTCACAAAACAAGACTATAAACAGAGCTTTAAATGCTGCACTACCCTCAGCCCATCCTGTGACGCTACTGTCTGCTCTGATCCTTGCGTCCCAAATGTCAAATGTGAGTATCGTATTTGCCGGCTTAAAGGCCGCAGTATTTATGGAAGAGAAAATATCAAAAAGTCTGGGTGCAGCCTATGTGCAACAAGAGTAAAAAACCGGCAGTCAAAACAGCACGTATTTGTACATATATGGGACTAGGCTAAGTACAATGAATATACCAGTTGTGTTATATATTGTTGACATGAAGTTTTGTCAATCTTGTGAATAAACTTCATAACTTACCAGTTACGAAATGTCAAAATCAGGGTTGTGGCCTATACGGCGCTGTGGCCTTAACGCTGGCAAATACAGTATAGAAATAAACCTTGGCCTCAGAGGCAGCAGATAAAAAAACAAAAATGGAAAACATTTATCAGTAACAGTGTGAGATGAATTAGATTTAAACAAAATTATACCACTGACTATTGAATTCTTTCATTCCTATAGGCTTTTATACAGGAGTCAATCATTTTCAGTAGGCAATAGGGTTTGTTATGTACTACATCATCATTGATGCATGAAACCTCCTATTTCAGCAATTTGGACTTGATGTTGTTTAAAAGATTCTCACAATATCTTCTTTTCTCAATTTTTGTTATGGAACAGGTATATTTTGATCGAAAGATGTATAAAAGTATACTCTCCATAACATGCTAGGAAAGCTAGAATAAACTTCCATTACATATATGTATAGAATATCGTGATCATTTTAGATCATTTTTCAGATCTTTATTTTATTTAAGGACATTTATTGTGTAATTGAATAATCCACTCCGATAGACTTTGATTTATTGTAAATAAACTGTAAAGCGTGGCAGACAGGTATCTTTCAATATTAAATATAATTTAATATGCCTTTCCTAATAATTTGACAACCTATACTGTTGTTTTAAACAAAATGGATTCTAAGTCTGTGTGTTATGCAATTCATCTCAGATGCACCAGAAATGCCCACCATCTCCAGGAACATGCCCGGCCGCCAAGTCACAGAGGGCACCGCTGACCTGGAATTCACCTGCCGAGCTGACGGCAACCCCAGACCGGCCCTGACCTGGGTGATGGCCAACAATGAAGGGTTGATGCTTGACCAGCTGACCAAGGATGATGGCTCCCAGCTGCTGCGATTCAGGGAGGTCCGAAGGCATCATGGAGGGGTATACAAGTGCATCGCGAATAATAACATTCTGCCGAGGAGCAGCAGAGATGACCAACTCATCGTGCATTGTGAGTGGATAGTGTTTCTCATCGTTAATGAAAGGAAGACATGCCAATCTTTCAGACACCTCAAAAAAGGCACTCCAGTTATCATTTGTTCTTTTAGATCATTTCAGTTTAAAACAGAACCTATGCAGCATTACTCTGTAGTAAATTGTTAATGACAGCCATCTTTGCACAAGAAATGTATGTGAATTCCCCCGACTTTAGATTTTGAATTTGGTGCTTGTTTTGAAACATGCTTTAATTTAGAACTCACCTCTGATTCAAAATAAATGAGAATGTAAACATAATTTCATTGAAACTAAGTTCACAATTTCAATGAAATTGCAGTGTGAATGGTTTATAGGAGTCAGATATTGGTTACTAAAAGTATTTCACAATTTTCATAGAAACTGACTAATCCAGGATGATGTAAAAAAAAAAGTAAAGAAAAAATAGAGTGCAGACATCAGAGACTTTTTGATCCATGCAACTGATGATTCCTGACGTACCTTTACAGAAAAAAATCTTGTGAAGTTCTACCCTGGAAATTCACTTGGTGCTCTTTCTTTTCAGTTCCGCCTACGATTCAAAACAAAGCCAACAACCGGACGACGGCCAACGAGGGCAAGAACGCGTCCCTGTCCTGCATCGTTAAGGGCAACCCCATCCCGCGGGTCAACTGGACACGGCTCGGCAACCACTCCGTAGTGCCCTGGAACAGGACCTTGCTTGTAAATACCGAGGTCAACAGCGATTATGAAAGTGTGGTGACGAGTACGTTGAACATCCTGAACGTACAGCCGGACATTGATCACGGGAACTACAAGTGCACGGCGACAAGCTCTGCAGGAAGAGACGATGCTGTCATTATCCTTAGCGGAACGTGTAAGTTTGATCAGTCACTTTGATGACACTTTCAGTATCATAACGAAATGTACTGCAATTGTGGATCTATATCTCAGACTTTTTAATGCACGTCCAAAAAACTTGATTCCTAACAACTTCCTGTAGAGTCTAGAGCGTGTTTACATACATATGTAGCTTCCACCAATGGAAATAATGATACCATTAAAAATCCAATTCTGTTTTTGTATAGTACAAGCCACATTTTGATGCAAGACTCTTACATGTATGTGCTTGTGAAGTGTTTTACAATTGTTTTTCTTGGAATATGTCATCTCTTTTGCATTTGCGAAGAAATCAATTTGAACTGCTCATACTGATTAACTCTCATGTGTTACTATTAGGAAAAGTTGTTGCGGTCACCTGATGAATTTGCCAAAGTGTTGTTACACCGGCAAATGCTATGGAAATTAATTAATTTTCTCTTTTAATGTAAAACTTTTTGGGAAGATTTGCTAGCATACGTTTGGCAAGTTTGCAATCACACTAACAAAACTGCTGGAAATTTCGATCACTGTGACTGTAACTACTTGTAAGAAACATGAAACACAAACAGATGTATTGAAAATAATATCGCCAGTGATATTTGTTTGTCTCGCAATGTATGGTCAACAAGGGATCTAAAAGATCACAAAGTTTTGTGCGCCGCTGCAACACTTCATCAGGTGATAAAAACTAATGTAAGCAAGCGTGTTTTATACTCTACGGATGTGTTAATGACAGATGTGTTAATGATTCCTCTTTGTTAAAACAGCAAAACCAGAGCCTCCTACATCATTGAGGATCGATGCGAGCCAGACCAAAGCTCATTCATTTATGATTTATTGGCAATTTGGCTATAACGGTGGAGTGGAACAATCATACGTCATAACCTACTGTCTGAATGACACCCAACTGGACTGCAAAAAAATATTTGGTGAGTTTTTGCCACATTTAGACATGAAAAATTAAGGTTACCGTATTTGCCGGCGTAAAGGCCGCAGTATTTTTGGAAGAGAAAATATCAAAAAGTTGGGGTGCGGCCTATCCGGCGAAAGTGTAAAAAAAAAAAAAAATTGCAAGTCAAAACCATGAAACACAGCACGAATTTGTACATATGGGACAACAATGAAAGGTGATGGACATTTCTAGAATAATTTTCTAGAATAACACATGTCTTACCGACCATTATGTGTTATATTTATTAAAGGAAGGGCAAAGTTTTGCCAATCTCGTAAATAAAATTCATAACTTACCAACCAAACTCAACTGATAGATCTAGATTTAAGTTTTTGCCGTAGCTAAAGCCTCTCGATCGCGTGAGCAAACCTATGGCGCAATGCATAAGAGAGAGGCTCAATGTATAGATGAGAAAAAACTACATGCTGTTGTATCAGTGCGCGATGGCCGAGCGGTTTAAGGCGGCGATTTTGGTCACATCATCGTTTATAGGGAAGGGTTCAAATACAACTACGGTACCGACAATTTTTTTTTTTTTTTAAATGTCAAAATCGGGGTTGCGGCGGTGCGGCCTTATCGCCGGCAAATACGGTAAATGAAAACGTAATGAAGTGCAAAGTTAGATTAGATAATGTTATTACGCGTCACATGTTGTATGTAGTAACACACAGATTATTAAGTACACAGGGATATTGTTGTGGGTAGCTATTTAACAACATTACCAAATATTGCCTCCTGCCAGTCATTTTTATGCAAATTTTTGTGGTACTGTTATTTTTTTCCACAGACAGTATTTTGATTTAGTCTTGTTTTTATTTATTTCATTTCATTTCATTTATTTCATTCTCCATAAAAACATTAAAACATACAAACATGATATACAGATAAAGATCAATAACAAGAAAAATACAAAGGGAAGGAGCAAACAAAATTTTATGGGAATGTTGGGTAAACAAAAAGGGCAATTGGCCTTATGAACGTCAACCCCTTAAAAAATATACACTGTATTGTTGAGAAACGAAAAGCAGAGAAAAACCTAAACACCAATACAAAAGGGGGAAAAAGGAAAGGAGAAGGGAAGGGGAGGGGGAATACATTACAAAGTGCATTAACTGAAACGTGACGTCAATTATTTTAAGATTGAATACAATGATAAAAGATGAGATTTATACAATCGTTTAAAAATATTCATTGAATTGGAGGTTTTCATATTAAACGGGATATTTTTCCATAAAACTGGTCCTTTGAAAAAAATTGTATTTTTTGAAACATTTGTACGGATTTTAGGAAAATGGAAATTACCAGCATTACGAGTTTCATGAGAATGTATTTGATAATTGAATATAAATTTACATTACATGGACTTTGGCAGTAAACCCTTGGAATGTCAATGTTAGATGCAATGTCACAAGAAAAGTTGCCCTCAAAAATTTCTTGACCATAATTTGCAATCTTAGTTGTCAGAGTTTATTTGTATTGAATCCATTACATTATTGATACATATATATACGCATGTATCAGGTGATTTTTCAGTGTATTCCCATATGATGAATGTTATCAAACATAAATTTGGTCACAAATTGTTATTTTAGCTATTCATTTAAATCTTTTTCTTAGGAGCCATGTGTCAAAGAATGTGATCACTTTAAAAAAAAAATCCTTTTCCTTTCCAATTTTGGCAAAAATCTTATTCCTTCTCCATAGCTGCCATCCACTTTTATTTGGAGGAATAGGAATGAATCCTATTTTTCACCTTCAAGATCTTGTTTTGAGCCCTAGATTCCTCTCTTTTTCTGAACAAAATAGACTGTATTTCAAATTTTGCCTTCAGAGATTCCTAATTTTTGCTGTGAAAGGTTGGCACGTATGTTCTCTGTTGTACAAATTAAATGTGCTGAAATTGTGACTTTTTTTCTTTTTTTCATAAAAGTGAAATTTCATTATTTCTAACCTCTAGGTATCAAGGAGCCTGAATATTTGTTAGAGGACCTTGAAGCATTTGGCTGGTACTCTATCTCAGTCTATGCAGAGAACAGTAACGGTAGAAGCTCCGAGACCAGCGACATCCTTGTATCTACTTCACGTGAGTATTGGAGCGCTAGAATATGTTTCTTTTTCTTTTAACAATGTATGGATTTGATTTTGTAAAAGTCCAATTGATGTTTATAGAACTCTGTCTCAGGTTTTTTTGGAATTGGTAGTTTTTAACTTTTTAGATTCGAATATAAGGGTAATTTTTAATCATCAAAGTCAAATTTAACTTTAAACAAACTGATTTTATTAGGTTTGTTTCCTCGGGTGTTACTAAGATTGTAAGATCAATTTCACTTGCATATGAATGAATGAATTTTGATAGTGATATTTTGATAGGGTGGGTACATGGTTTTAATACATTTCGTCAGCGTCGTTTGTTCATTGCATACTCTGATTCTGGTGCAAGTCGGGCTGTAATCGAAGCTGGACGATAGAAAAGTGGATCTTTACCTGTGTAATGCATTGTGAGTCAAGATAGCCTCACCTGGTTTCCTGCAGGGTCCAGATGTGTTGGTGACCACTAGTAGCATTTGACTTTGGGGGTGTTCTGTTCATATACGGTACACTTCAATAAAGATCATGAAGCAAAGATCTGAGGATGTTTCACGAAGACTGAGATCGACTTTAAGTGGACTTAATTATGGCAGGCTGTCGTGCCACTAGTTGCTCTCACCATTGGTCACCCAATTATGATATTTAGATATTTTTTCCCTCAATAATGAACTCTCAACAAATGTGAATTCTGTAGATTTGTGACCTTGATTTGTACGTCCCTTGAAAGACCAACGCTAGCAAATGATGAGAGCACACAGGGCATGAATGGCCTGCCATAGTTAAGTCCAACTTAAAGTCGATCTTAGTCTTTGTGTTTCACAAAGATCCTAAGTAGAACTTAACACTAAGTTGGACTTAAAAATTATGGACAGCCATTGGAGCCTTTAAATAAAATATATTCAAAAGCAGAAATTCAAGTATTTTAGACTTTTTATAAATTCCACATCAAGAACATGATATTCCCCATGATAATAGAAAATATGAATGATTTGAATCAACATTTTATGTCTTTTAAAGTAACTTTTACAAAATGTTTTCAAGGATGCTAATGGCTTTCCATAATTTTTAAGTCCAACTTAGAGTTAAGTTCTACTTAGGATCTTTGTGAAACAGGGCCCTGGTGTCCCTTTAATCTGAGTCCACCCTAGGTATCTCACCCAACCTACCCCACATCATATACAGGGCGTATCATAATAAAGGATATTGAAGTTTAATGACGATTTATATGATCACTACTGATTTCATAATCAAGCATTTTATGTCTGTTGTAAAGGACAGAATGTCCTCCTGTTAACTCTTATCCTGCCACAGGGCTAATCCCCCAGTGCCAGATTTATAACGAGATAATCGGATTAATGCGATGGTACTAACAATAGAGCGTGCAAAGCACTAGGTACAGTCCAATAGGCATGAACAATAACTGCTATTACGAATGTTTGCTAGCATGCAAGAAGCAGCGTAACAATAGCGTGCAAGCAGCCTCATGGCAGGCTATGAGTTAATGACACCCCGATCATACTACTACTGTCACAGTTGACTGAATAACAAAGCATTGCTGTCCACCATGTGAAAGGTGCACTGTGCCAAGTTTGATAACATTTCCTTCTTAGACACATAATCCACTCATTGTTCACACAAGCACTAATCTTTAGAATTTATCTGTGAATGCTAACTTGTCACAGTGCACCTTTCACATGGTGGACAGCAATGCTTTGTTATTCAGTCAACTGTGACAGTAGTAGTATGATCGGGGTGTCATTAACAAGAGGACATTCTGTCCTTTACAACAGACATAAAATGCTTGATTATGAAATCAGTAGTGATCATATAAATCGTCATTAAACTTCAATAACAAATTTACAATTTTTGTTGGTACATGACAAATTTAAATTGATTCTTTGATTTTTTTTCTTCTCTTTGTAGCTTTACCTCCTAGTGACTATGGTGAGTAAGAAAAAATCACTGAAATTTTCAGAGTTATTGAATACCTTTTTCAATGATAAAATTGGACTACCAGGTATAGCTGTGACTGTTTTGCTTTAGCCTTATTAGTGATTTGTGATATACAAATATTAAAGAATTTTCCAACATCAACCTGAAACTCATATAATATTAAAATGATATTAATGATAGTAATGTTAATATTGATATAATATTAGTAGTAAATAGTGACTGAAATGATAATAATACACTACTTATAATGATAATTATGGCAAGGATGATGACACCAGCATATATGCCAATGTTGAGAAACGTTAATATATCACAATTCGTTTACCCTTTTAATGTTTTTATGGGAATGAACTGGCAATATTTTTTCTCATCTGCTTATATTTGTAAAGATTTTTTGTGTGTGACAGGATTCATCACATGCTTTCAATGCACTCACAATTAATGTACATTTCTGCAAAATCCTGTTTCTCTTAGGTATCATTGTGACCAATGAAAATGGACTCATCACTTTGATCTCCAACCCTAAGATCGACTTCCCTGGTGAAATCCGCTTCAAGATCGAGACCGAGGCAGAGGGGTACTGCAACCCACGGAGTAGTGCCTACCCTGCTGATGGGGCCCCGGTACAGAAGCCTAGTGATCAGACCGTCATGGTGTCGAGCTTTGGAAGAGGAATGTGCAGCGTGCGGGAGACAGTTGATAGTAAGTATGAGAACTTGTGAATGAATTCATGAATGCATTTATAAAAGCAATCAAACCAACGTAGAATTAGCCAATCGGGATCCAACTTTGTAAGAGGGGATGGCAGGTTTATGTTACTTACTGAAATACGATTGAATGCTATAAAGTGTGGAATGCAATCAAGTTGAATGTATAATAAATTACAATGATTACAACTTTGATTGAATAAATCAACCCTGAATACAATCCTGTGGTATGCAATTGAATTTAACCTCTTTTGAATGCAATCAAATAAAAAAAACAATTACATTTTTATGCAATCAACTTTGAGTGTAATTTTTCAGTGCAGTGAACATAATTGAGCATAAATGAATGTTTGAATGCTACTTTTGCCTTATGCAAGGGTCACTCTGTGGCCTGGACCCACCCTCCTCAGAGGTCGCCAAATATCGACGTCGACTCGACGCCTAAGCCTGACCCTGACCTATTTGTTGTTGTAGTGAAGTCCTAACGTTCGTTTTTCTTCATTGGGTGAAGCTTTACTATACAAATTGATGAAATGTGTGAAGCTTTGACAAGTAATTTGTTTTTTCTGGTGATGTGACATCGAATCCAATCGGTCGCCTTGTTTGTTCAGGTGATGTGACATCGAAGCCACTACCGGTCGCGTCGAAAAATATGTCAAAATCATGTCGAAATCGTGCGTTTCAAAACAACTATTTAATTTTTATTCCGGTCACTCATGCACTCGCAGAGTGATCGTCCTGAGGTCACCGAACTTTTCTCCAGCGAAACTGATTTCGAGATTTCACGAGATCGTTTTCGAGTAGTCTACTAGTCTCCTACACATAACTAGTTGCGTGAGTATTCGCAGTATACGTGCCTGAAAGGCCAGCCTCAAGTCTGGAAACAAGACTAGTAGCCTACGAGCTGTCGGTATTGTACCCAGCATGCGCAGCGCAGATCGTGCCAAGTTTTGGCCCCAAGTTTTTGCGAGGTGAGTTGAAAAAAAATAGAAAGTTCAGAGTTTTCCGATCATTTTGAGACGGTACTACTCCGACCCTGTTTTACGATTGATTATTAACAAAATCTGTGCATAAAACTTAGCCTATATTTTCGCGAGATTTCAATGTTGACGTATTCCACAAAGGTATTACGCCACAGCAGTGCCGTGCGCTCGAGTCGAAGCCTTACGAATTCTGCGGATATGCACTGTATACTGTGCATACAATGTGTTTGATAGCTGGAAAGTTCTATACTTTGTATTATGTTGGTATGTTGACTTATTGACTGTTTCTGGACAATTTCCCCATCAAGTTTTATTCATAGTAGTGACCACGACTAAGTAAGCAAAGCATTGAGTACACTTTGATCATGCATATTACTCTCTATAATTAATGCTCTCATTTCATAAATTCTCAGGTAATGAAGAGTTAACTTCTTTTTTGGTTTGCTTTGCTTGAATAGTTTCGGACCAATTATAATTAGTGTGTTATGGGCAAGGCTGAATTGTGTGGTCCATCATCAGGTGGTCGTACAATACCCGGCCAAAAGTTTCTTGAATTCAACTACAACAAATGAGGTGTAACCAAGCTATTGTGAATAGGAAATTTGATAAGCTAACATTTTATAAACCAGACCAAAAATGAGTTTTAGCTTGGTTTATCTACACTACAAAAATAATGTGACAGTACTGCCTGTATAAAAAGAAATGTGCACTTGTGCAACTTCATTATTTTTATAGTGTAGTTTTAATGAACACAATGTCAAAATCTAACAACGCAAACCTGAAATTTGTCTGGAATGAACATTTTCTTTCATTTCCAAGTAACAGAGTTTAATAGGTAACAGGAGTTAGTGTTTATAGTTAACAAGAGTTAGTATTAGAAAACAAGACTTGTAGTTAAAACAACTTTTGTATAAACGTTTTAAGTTTCATAACATATCTGTAGAAACATTGGATTGACAAAATAAACATGTTACTGTATCTTTGAATTGAAACCTGGTTGACTTGGTACTTATTGAGCAGTATGGAATTACTATCATGACTATAGACCATTGCAGTCATGGTCTACTATTATAAGTAAACATTGGTGGAGCTTGATTTCAAAACATGAAGCTTGAAATATGTAATGGCCAATATGGTGAAACAGTGGTGAAGCTTGAACTATGCAAATGGCCAGTATGGTGAAACAGTGGTGAAGCTTCAGACCGGCCGAAAACTTACAAAAGTGAAGCCTCACCTATGCAAATAATTCAATGGGTGAAGCCTGGACTAACACATTTGCTGATAAGAGTGATGCTTTGCCTTTGTTTTTTGTAAAGCACATGAAGTGATGGTGAAACCCTGAGGTTACAAATAATTGGCTCAGGTGAAGAAAGGTGATGACCTGAGGAGGGTGGGTCCAGGCCACAGAGTGACCCTTGCATTAGTATAATAAACAAATCATAATTATTTTGTTTTGTTTCTTTAACAGTGGCAAGTTTAAATCAGGGTGGCAGAGGAGCACCATCGACTGTTACATTTGCAATCATTGGAGCAGTTGTATTCATAGCCTTACTATTTAACCTCTTTTGAATGCAATCAAATAGAAAAACAACAATATTTTCACGCAATCAACTTTGAATGCAATTTTTCAGTGCAGTGAACATGATTGAGCATAAATGAAAGTTTGAATGCTACTTTTGCTTTAATATAATAAACAAAGCATAACAAGGTTTTTTGTTGTTTCTTTTACAGTGGCAAGTTTAAATCAGAGTGGCAGAGGAGCACCATCGACTGTCACATTTGCAATCATTGGAGGTGTTGTAATCATAGCCTTACTTCTGGTCGTCATTGTACTTGTAAGGAGAAATCACGACAGAAAAAATAAATGTAAGTGCTTGCATTCCAATTTTGCTTTTAAGTTCATTATCTTCAATAAGATGCATATATTCAAGCCTGCTTTATTAACCCTATGTATCAAAAGACTACCTGTATAATAAAGACCACATATTTCCCCCCTGAAACATTGTTTCTCATCAAAACATTAAAACCTCTACTGATAGAACTTAAACATAAAACCAGTACTCCCTGAATTTTCTTGTCCCACTTGAGAAGTCTTTATTTGCAGGTTTTTAGTTTTTTTTAAATTCCACTGTATCACATCTTGATGTATATGTTTACGTGTAGATTCACATTTCAGGGCAATCTATTCAGAACATATTTTTATTATGTTTTTGATACCTTTAAAACACCAAGTTCCACTCCCTTCATTTGAATTTCTTCCAATGTTTGTTTCTATACCACAGCAACAAAGCTTCAACAGTCATCAGTAAGGTAAGATTGAATCACCCTAAGCTTTTCCTTGTTTTCATTTGCTTTAAAGAAAAAAAAAGAGTGGAAAGTGATGCCAAATGAAATCAAGATATACCCATTAATATTGGTGAAATTGGACTGTTAGATGAAGGATGACATGTATAATGAATTTGAAACAAATACATTGTTGACTTGTCATAAAAAAGCACTGGTATGACAAACTCTCATTATAACAAGTTCATTTTGCTGGCCCTATATCTCTGTATTCAATTTTATCTTAGGCCCTGATATAACAAGGTTTCATTACAACAAGCATACTTATATTTTTTAAAGTTATGTCCCATACATTTAATACAAAGTAATACCATTGAATTGAAGCTGCAGTAGGGCTATCAGCTTGTCATACCGACATCAGACATCAGATACAAAGTGAAATCTTGGATATGGTTGGTTAAAGGTATGGGACAAAATTGCTTGTACTTGCCCTATTACAAGATTTTGCTGTACCGGTAAGTTTATTTCTCGTAATATGCCCCATATTACATATGGCATATATATCCAATGTATTTTAATCCGTAATGTAAAATCTCTTATATATGACTGTGATTAATAGTAGTGATACCAGGGCCCCATTTCACAAAACTTGTCATCAGTGACAAATGACAGTTTTTGTTATAAGCTACTGCAGTCCTTGCTTCTGATTGGTTATCGGAAGATTTGTCACTATTTGTCACTATTGTCATTTGGTCATTGAAAAAAGGCTTTGCGAAACGGGTCCCAGGAAGCACCTTTATCTAATGGACATATATATACCCTTTTCACATCTATTTTTCTTAACCCCGGACTATCCTTAACCCCATACTATCCTTAACCCCATACTATTTTTTTTGCTGTTCACATCTATTTTCTTAACCCCGGACTATGTGCTTAGCCGGGGTTAAGAAATTTCACGCGATTCACACTACGTTCGCCTTAGCCCCGGACTATTCGATAGCTCATGAATATTAATGCTTTTGCTACCGCGCATGCGCCTTTCGACTAAATGAAGGGGAAAAACCCGCGCGCTAAATTTTCTTGTTCCTGACCGTGCCATCCAGCTGCTGCTGGACCTCCCCCTCTGCCCACAGACTCAGGAAAAACCTGATTTCAACATCTTCCCAATTGGTCCTTCTGATGGGTAAAGCCGTCATTCCGGTGTAAATACAATTAAAATCAGGAGACAATCAATGCAACAATTGAACTATAATCAATATCGGTCAACGAACTCTTTGCTTGTGGTAAAAAGACCAACAATATACAGTACGGTACGTAATAATTTTAGCTCGCTCGTGTTGTGTTATCCAGCCTTGCGCAAAGCGTTTTCCCTTTATTATTTTACCGATACAAATCAATTACCCATTTTTCATCCAATTCACTTGATAAATTTACCTACGTAAATATGACTGATAATGATAAATGCAATAAAAAATTATGAGCTACATGTTCTTTCACTATTTTTTTAAATCAATTTTATAATAAAGATTTTTTCATAATGACCTCTGCCTCGTAAAAGACTAAACGTCAATACAGAGAGCATGCATGCGTAACGTGAACTGCATGCATAGCGCGCGATAAATGCAAATTCACGACCACACGACCACGCTGTCTGTGATTGGCTGTTGCTTAGCCCCGCTTCTCCTTAGCCCGGTTCGGATTCACACTACGCAGCTTAGCACCACAATTGCCCGGCTAACCCCGCAATTGCCCGGCTAACCCTGCTATTTTGCAGGGCCAGATAGTCCCGTACTATTTGTGGGGTTAGCCCACTTTGGCAAAACGTAATGTGAACAGAAAGCCGGCTAAAATTACCCCGGGTAATTGGTGGGGCTAAGGAAGGAATTGGTGGGGCTAAGAGCCCCCTTAGCCCCACCTATTTCCCGGGGTTAAGCAATATTTGGTAGATGTGAAAAGGGTATTAGAGAATCTTCATGTTGGAATGGAATATATAGGACACACTGCTTGGAATCGCTCTATACTACCACATGTGGTATAGGACACACTGCTTGGAATCGCTCTGTACTACCACATGAGGTATAGGACACACTGCTTGGAATCGCTCTATACTACCATATGTGGTATAGGACACTGCTTGGAATCGCTCTATACTACCACATGTGGTATAGGACACATAACATGAAATCGCTCTGTATTACCATATGTTGTATAAGACACATTGCAGGGAATCACCCATTACTGTATAATGAATAACCAGAATCAATTTCTCGTCCTATTAGATCGGGGCCTGAGGGTCAGCCTACTAACGGCCAGGCCAGGTCGTTCCTTAGTGGTGGGTATTATGCATGTACGTGTCACCAGCTCTTCCTCAGCACTTTCATTAGTCTCCTGTATGGTAACAAACTAATCTAACTCTTAACCCATTGCTTTGTCAACTGGGGCCATGCAGTAAAACCAGAAACTGTCGGGACCTTTAGAGATTTTTTTACATCGGCGACTTTCACAGCAAGAAACTTAATAATAATAATAATAATATTCGGTTCTTGTATAGCGCATAACGCGTTATGAAATAATATCTCTATGAGCTTCCAAAGAGCTTTGGAAATGATTACCCTAGCTTTAGATCTGGCAGACGTAATCAGCTCACAGTGCATTTCCAGGAATAATCCTACCAGGTACCCATTTACCTCACCTGGATTGAGTGCGGCAAATGTAAATTAATATCTTGCCAAAGGACATAAGCGACACGGTAGGACTCGAACTGCAGACCTTGTGATCCACAGTCCGGTGACGTATCCTCTCGACCACGACACCTCTTGTCTCACACTTATTTGAATTGAAAAAATTCAGTTTTGTGTCGATTGTTATTTATTCATTTTGTTTTGAGGTGCCATGGTCTAGTGGATACAGCACTAGACTGTAGATCACATGGTTCATAGTTCGAGTCCTGCCACGGCACTAATGTCCTTTGGCAAGACATTAATCTTCATTTGCCACTCTCACCCCAGGTGTAGTTAATGGATACCTGGTAGGAATTTATTAATTTAATGCTTTAGTGCCTTTTAAACAGCTGGGCTAAAGCCAGGGTAATAATACCACTTTGTAGGCGCCTTGAGCATCCCCTGGGATGGATATGTGCGCAATATAAAAATTATAATCACTCATGAAATTTGCAAACATTTTACGCACATGAAAGTTTCTGGTTTTGCAGTATTTGGAAAAATATGTTTTCTATTTGTTTTAGGGAAAGTGATGTTAATCGTCATAATAAAACAATTTGTGTGTAATAAGCTTTGCGCAGACATATACCAATGTCTTCGGCTCTAACAGTTTCTTATGACAATTCATATTGATTACTAATATAAAAGAGAACATAATTTTCAGGATAATGCCAAATGATGGTGCCTGTATTAAAAAAACAAAGTTGAGTATTGATTAATTAATTGTGAGAGAAACTGTCAAAGAAGTTACACCAAATGATTGATTAGAATATATTTTATATATCAAACCTACACCGAGGTATAAACTATGGTACGTTTGGACAAAAAGGCCACTTTGTAAAATAGAAGCAAACACATTACAAAACACACACATAAATAACAAAATGAATGGCATGAATATTTTAAGTTTTCCTGTTGCACAAGTGCACCACACCATACAATAGTGCACATGCTATTTAAAAAAGTACATGTACCTAACATTCCTTCTGCAAATGCACCCTTTCTCTCACTTAGTCTCTCTTTGCTCCCCCTGCCCCCCCCCCCCCCCCCCCACCCTGTGATATTGTCTTGCTTTGCCTTTGCAGGCTGATTGTATTATTATGTAATGTATTGGTTAAAGACCCTGTCGGAAGTGAAAAATGGAATGGTTTATATATATCAACGGAAAGCTTATGAGCCATAGATTACAATGATATTAATTATATGCTATTTTAGTGTCTGTGAGAGGAGTAACAGCTCTTCGAAAAAATTGAAATCTAAACATTTGAAAATAGGAAGTTGTCGACCTACATGTAACAACTAGCCATCGACTAGATGATATCATCTTATGTGGAGTAGGCATATTCATGATGACTTTGCATTAATTAAACATGGCTAATTGCCTCAGCTTTATAAGCGAGCCCATGGGGTCCTTGTGTTATGTCGTTACCGTAACTGTGGCAAATTTAACCCTTATTGAAACTAATTTGGAGGGATGAAATGAGGTTTTCAGTTGCTTTTGTGTTATACTGAAAGAGAAAACATTTGTTATTCCTTTATATTTGTATTCTATGTTCACTCAGCTTTCCATTGATATAAAGTTTTATTTTCATAGGATAGGGTCTTTAAGAAATTAGCACTGCCTGTGTTCATTTGTATTGCTCGTGAAATTGTTTGCTGACAACGTATATGTACAGTGTATATCTATGTGACCGTCACAAAACTAATTTAAATGTGCAGAATGTATTCCTAAAATACTAATTAATGTTCTCAGTATAAAAATATAACTGTTTTAAATTCAAGTCAGAAAATTTGATGACAGAATACGGGTTTATTATGTAATTTGGGGGCTGTTTTCAAGAAAAGCAGATTTCTTTGCAGTAGGCTACTAGTCAAAAATATTTCTAATGCTTTTTTTGTTGTTATTGTGCCCACTGTGTACATGTATATAACGTTTTTAGCATACTTATTAACTCAAGAGCACAAATAAGAGCAATAGTTGCTTCTAGTTGCTTTATGTTATAACCAGTAGTGATATGCTGAGTTATGTCAATTCATTCAAAATGTGATCAAATACACAATTTCTAGATATGCATAGCACGAAGAGATTAATACATGCCTTTGCATGGACACCACATGTAATATGTATGCACACATGAATGGTTTTGTAATTTGTATATGTATTACTGCATTGTTGGAATTATACATTTAAGTAGTTAAGCAGCATGTTAAAGTACCTGATATAATTAATTAATCTTTTACATAATATAATATAAAATGCATAAAGACATGTTTTGTAAAATGCTTTAAAGAAATATAATTTATTATTATTATTATTATAATGAATGGATAAATACCCACTTTCACAAATAACAGAGTTAAGCAAAATGGTCCGAAAACAGAAGTTTTAGGTACCGGTACTGGAGAATTTTATTTTCTAATGACTGGGAAAAGTGACATAAGATAAAGAAAAGACTAAGATGGAACCCAAAGATATACATATTCTTCAATAGATTAGTAATAAGCTTGTACTTGCGCATGGGATTGGCAAAAGGTTGTGGCCCATTGGATTTGTCCAGGATTCTAGATCAAGTGCTCCAGAGTCTAATCTTAGCCATAGCACATTGTCTCATGGGGAAGCATGACCTGTGCCTGTATTTGCCACTCCGTACCCAGGAATGTAAGGATATGGGAAGGAGTTTGAAAGGCTGCCTTATTGATCTGCTCCCAGTGCTATCACATTGCAAAAACCCCATTTGATTGGGTGTGGTCACTGTTCTTTGCCTGTTGAATAGCGAGTTTGATGGCTGACTTCTAAACAATAGACCTACATGTGTGGCTTTGCATCCAATATATGTGCACTGACTTGTTTTCAGTCGGCATCCCCTAGTCCCAGCACAGCCATATTTGATTTGATTTGATTTGATTTATTTACCAACATCAATACATCAATACATTTCATTCAACAAAATTGACATATTCTAGTACTATTGGTTGGTAAAAGGGGCCAAATAATTTAACCCTTACTTTGCCACTGTAGTTATCTTGCCCAGATTCTACTAGCGGTACTATGGTATTCTATAACTTGTTTGTTAATGTTTCAGTTTTTTTAATATTATTTCCATGACAGATAATCCAGTTTATGATGATGTAGCAAAGGAGGACTTTAGAAAATCACAACATGAAGGAAGAATGGTAAGTAACTTGAAAATTGCAGGGTCCTGTCTTATAAACAGTTGCAATGAATTCAAAGTGATCGCAACCAAATAAACATGTAGGTTTCATTTTCAACTCTGTACTGAAGAGTTAGGAGTTTCTAAGTTTGCGTTTGATTGGAAGACTTGCTGTCGATCCAGATCAATGACAAAGCAGATGATGCCTTTTACTTGAAAAGTCCAAGGCACATGTATTTGGTCATTTGCTGTGCAGTATATATGCTACCAAGACTAAAAACAATGAACAAACAGTAACATCAAGCGCCAATGTCCTATTTATTTGGTGAAATTCAAGTAGGGAAGTCAATTTGATAAAATCAGCGGGTATATTATAAATTATAGTGATGTTGGTCCCGTACGTGACAAAATATCCTGGACTTGCCTATCATGTATCATTATCATTAATTGAAGTCAATATTTTCCCTTTTACAAGGGGTTACTGACTTTCGCGCCATGATGGCACTCCCTCCCTATACTTCTTCTTGTCTCAAGTGTCCTCTTCATTTGACCTACCTTACTGCTTTATTTCTTCAACATATCTTTCCATGAAATATTCAGTTTTCCTTTCCCTCTTTTGCCATCCACTTCCAGATCCCGTGCTCTTTTCACAGGGAATATTTATAAATCTGTTGTTACTGTTATATTTCTGTCTGTGTAGGTAAACGATGATGGTTTAATCTACGCTGAAGTTGCACACGTCAACAGGCATCCTGAGGGCCAACCACCAATCAGAACGGAGGAACCCACCATATACGCATCCCTCGACTTCGACAGGATGAACGATAACAAGATCCAAATCGATAAGCAGGCCATTGTTGACTCCAACAGGACAGCGGAGGAGTGCCCAGAGAAAGAAGCGCTCATTTACGAGAACGTCACACCACAAGGAATGCCAGTTTCACAGTGACATTTGCGGAAGGACAATGTCTATTGAATTAATCTATTGGCTACAGGGAACGAATAATCACCATGTCAAGCAGAACAATAACAAAATTGCTGAGTCTATCGGGACAGCGGAGGCCTGCTTGGATAAAGAAGCTCTCGTTTACAAGAACGTCACACCACAAGGAATGCCAGTCTTACCGTGACGTGTGAGGAATGACAATGTCTATTGTATGAATCTAGTGGCTACACGAACGGATGATCGCCATATCAAGCCCAAGAATGTTATGGAATACAGTAGTCAAAAGGCTGATGTGTGTAGACTACTTATGGACAGCTTATACAGATAAAGGGTGCAGGTTCCCTGTCGTGCTTCAAGTAACTGATGATGACGACCAGTTAAACTAGTATGTGATACTAACAAGAATGCTACATGTGTCTTTGATAGACTCAATGTGGCTCTGGCAAAGCAGATGATGTCACCATCAATTTTTTCTATAAATGTATTAAGAATGCTTCCTTTTAGATATCGCTGTTCATTCCATCGTGACGTTTACAAAAGAGATGACGATCACCATCCACGCTATCTGGTGATATGAAAAAGATTGCTTCAGTATGGAGATCTATTTGTTGTTATCGCCATGACTTATGCAAAAGAGACAGCAAAAGATAATACTTACCATCAAAATGTTCATTGATGTCCAAAAGCTTCTTCCCTGCAAAAACATTTATTCTTCCATGAGTGGTTAAAGCGATACTGAACTGATGAACTTTCTGCCCTAGCGTACTGTGTATTTCACAGCGCCGTCACATGTTCAACTTGCCAACAGTGCGTAACCCAGGACCTAATTTCCACTAAGGAGACAGAGATGTAAGAACCAACTGCGCAGCTACGGAAGCAGCGACGCAAGTTACGAGACCATACTGCTACAGCTGACCTGAGATGGCGCTAGAGGGGATTTTGTGGTTGTGCTTCTAGTACAGTAGGGCCTAAGGGCAAGACAGTGATAAATATGGATGACATAGACAAAGACATCAATGGAATATGTCTGTGGGAGCACGGCCCTGTTTCATAAACTCGTCACGAATAACTAATACTGGAATTCTATAACAACTTGCTCTCAGCTAATCTAATGAAACAATTTAATTAGCTTACAGCACTTATTGTAATTTGTTTAATAATTATTTGTGTGAAACAGGGCCCTCAGGTCACGATGAAATGAGTTTAATCTGGTGAGGAAAATATGTTCGGGTATTACAAAGCCATGCAGTTTTATGTTTGTATCTGTTAATGTTTGTATGTACGTAACTATGTTTGTTATGGTTGTATATTTGCCTTGTATTGTGGAAATTAGAAGGAGTCAAGATTGGATGTGTGTGAGAGAGATGGAAGATCATAGGCGGAAAGATTAGAATAATTCACAAAAGATGGTCGAATATGAGCTAACAAGATTATATGCATAGTTATAAATAGCTAATATATTATGACAGCATTACGCAATTTCCTTTTCTTTTGTCTTTAAAAAAAATGAAACGTGCAGACTGTATTTCTTATTTACAATGCCATTGTTATTGAAAAGTCAATGATTTCCTCCTTATTTTCAAATTAAAGTGTAGTATAGAATATATTTTATAACATGCCAGTGTATTTATGCCATAGTGCAAACGACATTAAAATATAAGATGATTAACAATATGCATACCACATGTTTTCTTGGAAACTGTAGTGTCAGTTGTCGTAGTTTGCAAGCGTTCTATCATGTGTAGGAGCTATTTCGTAGTATAAGTAGGATCTACCAAAAAATGTATTGATTTTTCGTAAGCAGATTATTCTGATAATTTTGATATTTTTGTAGCTCACAGATTTGCTGCTTGCTTAACAAATTTGTCTTCCAATTTTGTGATCAAATTGTTCATTGCCTTGCTTTAAAAAAACGAAGCTACGACCTTGAAGATTGTGATTTCGTGAAAATGCAACAATTAAAAAAAACATCTTTTGCATAGACTTGCTTGGTAACCATTAATTAAAAGTGGTAATTAAAAGGTCCCCTAAAACTTTATATTAGCTGGCTTCTAGAGTAATCTCATTGTTGCCGTAACTTGCCTTTTGTAAAAAATTTATGATGTCAATGTACTTACAGGAATGAGTAGCTTACAGTCAAGAGTAATGGTGTGGAAATTGTTCAGTCCTTAAAAAATGTTCTTGTTGCTATTGTAGTGTAAACAATTAATGGTTTGGGTTAAAACCCCCAAAGAAGTATGCTCTGTAGATGTGGGGAATTATTTCATATAGTCTGTTTCCTGTAGATGATGTTAAATATGCTGATTAAAACCTTTAAAAACTGGATGTTTGAAATACCTACCGTGTATGTGCTGAAAAACTAAATTTGCCAAAGTGGTCGGTCCTTTTTTTACTTTGAAATATATTTGTATAGGTTTTGATACCATTTGACACCATTTGGGTGTTTACTCAATAATGGGCGTCGTCAATCATCGAGAGTGGACTATATGTTTACAACCGACAAGTCTTATGTAATGCTCTGTGCCCTAGTCTACCGCCGTATGAAATTCCCATCATAACATCATATTTCCCTCACCGTCCAGATATGAAGGCAAGTTGATGTACTTTCTGGTGGGACCACGGGTTCGCTGCTTCATTTGCCCACAC
The DNA here is from genome assembly GCA_035222895.1 of Strongylocentrotus droebachiensis. Taxonomy (NCBI): domain Eukaryota; kingdom Metazoa; phylum Echinodermata; class Echinoidea; order Camarodonta; family Strongylocentrotidae; genus Strongylocentrotus; species Strongylocentrotus droebachiensis. The sequence continues at coordinate 173,429 of JAVYIG010002429.1, read as the reverse complement.
ACATATTAATCAATAATTAAACCAAATCTGGTGTCAGCGAATTATGATGCAATACACATAGACACTGACTACTATACGGCTTTAAGGGATATGGCCTTAAGTCCTTCTGGCTCTCAGCAGACAATATCTGTATGCTGAAACACTAAATGCTTTGTAGGGTTGTCTTTTGGAAGAAGAATGTGGAAATTAGTGTCTGAAGTATTAAATGAACTCAATTAACATTTGTTCTATGCACAACTCAACATGCTAAAAAAACGCATAATTTTTGTGTGAAAAGCACAGTGAAAATGGATGTTGTTATTTTCAGTCAGAGGCTAGAAATGGAAATCTTTGTCTGAAATAAGAGATGAACTAATTTAATAACAACTGCTATATGCACAACTCACATGCTGAAAAATGCATCTTTTTTTTTTAGCAACACAATACAAAAAAATTTCAGTGAGAGGCTAAGAATGGACCCAGTGCATTATTGTATATAGGTGTACCGGTCAAAATTGTGAAACTACACAAATGTGTCTTTTTGTACATTAAATACATATATGTGCACAATTTTTCATAGTACAATTATCATTCTAAACATTCTTGCCAAATAACAGCATGTCGTGAAGTGGGCTTAGAATAAAGTCACATATTTATTTATACCATTTTTGACAATATTGTGAACATAACTCTATTCCATTACAATACATATGGTAGTATCACAACCATGTAGAACGTGTTTTTGTTCAAACCTTTGCAAATGAAAATACCAATGATAGTGATAATAATATTCTGGGGTTCTATAGCGTTCAATACATTGACAATGTCTCTGGGCGCTTGACAGATACTATTAACCCCAGTTACGGGATTCAGGCTTGCACACACAATTTACTATGCACATTCTCCATTCCCTGGGGAGCATTCCAGCCAGGCATTTCTGACCTGTTGACCCTACAACAGTACCTCTTGCCATTCATATATACACGTTAAAATGTGCTGCGTCTGTTTTTGAGGCATTCATCATACGACACCTGTCTGAACTGGGCCATTATAGGTTCATAATGTACATGTAGTTTATTTACGCCTGTTTGAAAACGATTATTTGTTTAAAAATAATTTAATGTATTTGAATCATGCTTTGTGGCATACAATAATGTCAATGCTATATAATTGAAAAAAGAAGTAGAAAAAAATGTTTCTGGTGTCATTTTCTTGGAACACAATACTTTTGAGCATGTATGCAGTGCCTACAGGTATATGGTTTATGGCTAAAAATGTAATATATTGTAATCTAGATATGGGTATTAAAGTATGTATGAACTGGATATCAAAGGTTCTTACTTTGACCGTTGATAAGTAAACTTATGTGTAAATCATGAAATGATATCCAAATCGTCTTATGAGAGCTACATGTACTTTGAAGCGTAATATTTTCGAGATCTTTGTGTTAGGACCTGAGTTTGAGCGTTCCAATGAATTCTTTTTGCTGGCAAAAGGACACAAGTTACTGCCTGTAGGAAATAGAAAATTCTCACCAGTATAGCATTTTCGCATGCAGAAGGGCATGATGGGGTCACATCAAATGTAAGGCCAACAACCTTGTGCTTCTGAACATTCTCAGCATTTTGAAAAGAGAGACCAAATACTCGTATGCATTCATTTGTTTCAAAACTGACATTCCAAATGATTGAAGGAACTATTTGATCCGAGATAATTGGCATGTATGCAGTTGACTTGTGCATATGTTTTTATTTAAGATTTAAAAAAAAAATCATTTGTGATATTGTAAACAGCAAAAGCAAATGGCATTATTTAAATGTTTCCAACTCGACTAAATAACTCATGCCTACATATGGTATTTCTTGTCTGAATACAATGAGAGAAGGAGAGGATTATCGTCTGTTAAAATTGTCTTTGTACTCTGAAATATTTGCACATGCGGCACATATCAAGCTTATATAGTTATGCACATTTTTCTGTAAAGATTTTGCGTTCTTCTTCCTTTATGCAAGGTATACATAGTCCATCTTTGTAGCAGATGATTTTCTATTTTATTGTAGGTATTAAAGATAACATTGCAATCATTCCACATAAACGATGTGTATTTAAATATTTGAAAATAAAACTACAAAGAGAACTTTGTATAATATGGCTTGTCGAGTGTATCTTTTATCATCTGTAATGTAACCCACAAGACTGAAAATTGGGTGCTCTATTATCTAATTTATGCCAACCGAAAAGCCCTTCCCCCCTTTTATTGTGATCTATACAATGAGCAATGAGAATTCCGAACCGAAATGATTTTGTACATTCATACAACTTATTAGGAAGCCCCCTCCCCCAAATATAAACAAAAGTAACAATAAATGCAGTTGATGCAAGGCAGATTCCAGAATGTGAGTGACCTTACATTGTATATAGGTGGGTGCTGTGCGTGTGTATGGGTGGGTGTTGTGGATATTAGTGGGGTAGGTTAGGGGGGGGGGGGTTATGAGCACTTTTTTTTTGGGGGGGGGGGGGGTCCTCGAAAAATTGCACCCCCCCCCCCCCCCCCCCCCCCCCTTGGGCTCCAGGTAAAAATTCCCCCCCAAAAGGTAAAAATCACGGGTGGGTGGGTACTCGCAAAGCAAGGACGTCCTCTGTTCAACTATAGTCCAGGTTGTTGTGCGTTGTATGGGTGTTGTGCGTGTTTGTGGGTGGGTGCCGCCCGTGTTTGTGGGTGGGTGATGTACGTGTTTGTGGGTGGGTGCTGTGCGTGTTTGTGGGAGCTAGCTAGTGCCGTACGCGTGTATTGGTGGGTGTTGTGCGTGTGTTTGAGTGGGTATTGTGAGTGTTTGTGGGTGAGTGCTGTTCGTGTGGATGGATGGGTGGGTGTTGTAAGTGTCTGTGGGTGAATGCTGTAGGTGTTTGTGGGAGGCCGGTTTCCGTGCGTGTGTATGGTGGGTTATGTGTGTGTGTATGGGTGAGTGTTGTGCGTGTTTGTTTGTGCCTCAAGATTTTTCAACATAACGTGGTACACAGTACCCCGATCCCTGCACCCCCCCCCCCAAACTCATCCGAAGCCGGTGCACGAGCGGAGAGAGAGAGAGACAGAGACAGAGACAGTGAGAAATAATGAGACACAAAGATAAAGAGAGAGGGAGAGGAAGATATATAAAGATAGATAGAGAGAGAGAGAGAGAGAGAAACAGAGAGAAAAGAAGGAGAGATAGAGAGGGAGAGGTGGAATTTTAGAGAAGGAAGCCTAATTACCCATACCGTGCGTCCCCCAAAAAACTATACACTTTTGAAATGGCTGCCGAATAAAAAAATATTTGATGTTGGGGGAAAAGTTTTATATGTATGGAAAGCTCATAAACTCAACATTTATATGACACCAAAGAGTTTGAAAATAATCCAGGTTTGGGTGAGCACTGCTCACTTATGTAAAGGGCATGAAAATTAGGTTGCGCAGGAATTAGCCGTCCAATTTGTGAGGGGTAAATCCTTTGGAATTGAGGATGATATGACCAATTTATGATCGATTGTGATGAGTTTGGGTTTGCTGACTGAAGTTTGTGGTAGGCCCGGTAGGGATTATGTAAATTGAATATTCAAATACGGTTTGTTGAAAAAAGGAATGTCCAAGATGTCGGCTACTTATTCTTCAGGTAAATGGTAACTGAAATTTGGGGTGAAGGTTTTTATTCAAAGTCACAGATGTAAAAAAAAAATAACAGTTTGTAACATGGAAATTACAACATGTACCATCACCCCCATCCTGACTCGCATGCAGGGGCGTCGCCAAAGGGGGTGTGGGGGTGCGACCCCCCCCCCCCACCTGTCAGGATATTGTCGGTAAAATTGCGCTGCCGCGTCGGGAAAAAAGAGAAAAGGGGGAGGGGGGAAAAGAGAGGGAAAGGGAAAGAAAAGAAAAAAAGAAAAGGAAAAGAAAAGAAAGAAATTAAAAGAAAGGAAAGAAAAGAGAAGAAAGAAAGAGAGAAAAGAAAAAGAGGGAGGAGATGAAAGAAAGGACAAGAAAGAAAAGAAAGAAAACGAAAAAATGAAGAAAAAAGAGTAAAAGGGAAACAAAAGAAACGGGGATCGATGAAAGAGAAGAGAGAGAGGGGAGGTAAGATCCTGAGAGAGGAGGAGTGGGAGTAAAAGAGAGAAGGGGGTTGTTGGGTGGAGTCGTCTCGTCGAGGGAGCAAGAAAGACACGGGCAAATATGTTGCTGTGTCGGGTCAGCTGTGTCGGTATTCTTGCTCTCGATCAGCGTGTACTATATCAATGCAAAAGTTTGAAGTCGGTGAGATGTATATTGTCGGTCGGCCGACAAGTTTTTTTTTCCCTACGGACTGTGACTTTTTATCGGCTGTGACGACTTCTAGAGTGACTACAACTACAATACTTGTATTTTCTCGAAGTTTCACTTTCCTATAATATCAGCTAAAGAAATCAGAGGTTTAAAATTTTAGGGGAAACTAAATTCAAACAAGGTAAAAGAGTCAACAACGGTACGACGAATCGTCTTCCTTTCTCTATATTGTGATGAAACGCCCGAAATTCCGCGCTTCGCGCGGAAGAGGAAGACTTCATTTAGACGAGTCGAGAACGGTACAACGAATCGTCTTCTTTCTCTAATTATTTAAGGAAACATCAAAGCTTCCGCGCTTCGCGCGAGAGGGGGAAACTAAATTCACACAAATAGGGCTTATTAAGAGTCGAAAACGGTACAACGTATCGTCTTCTTTCTCTAATAATTTAAGGAAACGTCAAAGCTTCCGCGCTTCGCGCGTGAGGGAAAAACTGAATTCAGATGAATATATATAGGGCTCAATAAGAGTCAAAAACGGTCCGACCAATCGTCTTCCTTTCTCTATATTTTGATGAAACGCCAAAAATTCCAGGCTTCGCGCGGAAGGGGAAAAGCTTCATTTAGACGAGTCGAGAACGGTACACTGACGAATCGTCTTCTGTCTCTAATAATTTAATGGAACGTCAAAGCTTTCGCGCTTCCCGCGGGAGGGGGGGGGGAACTTCATTCATACAAGGATTAACAGTCGAATACGGTACAATAAATCGTCTTCTTTTCCTAATAATTTAAGGAAACGTCTAAGCTTCCGCGCTTCGCGCGGAAGGCCTATGATTCGCTTGCTCACTACCGCCCCTCCCTAAAATAAGATCCTAGCTCCACGCCTGCATTAAAATATATAGCCTATAAATGCTGACTAAGTTGACGAAATAATTCGTATATTTGTGTCGTCGTGGAAAATGACCATTTGCGCATACGCAAGTACTATTGATAGTCCATAGGAAAAACAATTTAGTCTTCGGCCCCGGGTTTATAGGGTTAAATTTGTAGATATTGGACATTTAATTTTGTCGGTAATTGGTGGCTAGTTTTGTCGGTAATCGTTGGCCTCTACACCCCCCCCCCCCACTAAAAAAGGTCTAGCGACGCCCCTGCTCCCATGAACACACCACTGAGTCTACAAGGGAAAGTTACAATGCTACAATAATCAAATGCAATTCCTGTTCACTCATGCATAAACGTTTGGTTTGATAAACCATGATATTCACTCAGCAAATCATGAATGTATCATATCACCCTCAATTTTGTAAGCTCCAAACAAATTGGAGGCTAATTCCTGCGCAACCTAATTTGCATACCCTTTACAAAAGTGAGCGGTGCTCACCCAAGCATGAATTATTTTCGGACTTTTTGGTGTCATATGAAAGTTTAGTTTATGAGCTTTCCATATAGCACTTTCCCCCCAGAATCAATATTTCTTTATTCGGCAGCCATTTCAAAAGTATATAGTTTTTTGGGGACGCACGGTAATTCGGACAAACCCGAATTCAGACTGGAGAGATAATTGCACATAGTTCATACACTGGTTATATTTTAAACGTAAAATTCGAATGATTACACTACGTAATTATTTGCGTGTAGTAATTTGAATAACGTCTCGACGTATATCCATTTTTTGGACGGTCTCTTGCTTCCATAAACTTGTGCCTCCCGTACATAATCACTATCCAAGGAACTATTTCTGCGCTCCATAACGAGCTCGGCTTCCGGTGACATATTCTCTCTACCCCAGTGACTTTCTATTATATGTTCTGCGGAATAAAGAGACTAACGCATATTTGTTTTCTTGGTAGTACCCAACTGCATGTGCGGTTTAACGATTCCTTTGCCTTATTTTGTAATTGTAACTGAGCAGTTCGATGTTTTTGTGTAGGCTATTGATCAGATCACAATGCGGAAATAGAGGAGACAAGTACAGGGGAGGTCTCATCGAGGAGGTGACAAAGAAGTCGGCCCAAACTCATGCGGAGCCACTCTTTCATATAGGTCTCCAGGAATATATTGTAAGTACGTATATATGCTTTACACTAAATGTAAAAGGTCTGTCATATATTTCGGCACGACGTTATTTGTAGTGGATCCACTCACATATACATGCGATGTGAGGTTACCTATAGATCATGTCGCCGAAAAACTACACGCATATTTGCGATGATTATAAAGTGTAAAAGATAAGGCCTGCATACTTTGCATGATTGTATATATAGAACTGTCTATAATTTGAACTCTAGCCGTGAGTATAGTCTTTGCATATAGACTATGGAAGTAACGGTAATGAAGGACCATGCCAGGAGTGTCAAGTATTACAGACAAGAGCAATATCAATGTCAATCATATAGTTGGAATATTTTTGTTTTACCCCAATTGAATTATTTTAAAAATAATTTAAAAATAATAGATCTATATAATAGTATACATTCTCAGATTTTATTGAATAATAATTTGATAATGTGTGTTTTGCGTGACTGCTAAAGCATGTGTTTGCTACTATGCTTATCAACTAGGGGACCTACGCCCTTAAGTCATATGATGACAGTAATGAGGATTAATGCCCCACAAAAGGGCACTCATATAGCACATCGACACGGTTTTGATCCTGGGGCCTCACAGTTACGAGGCCATTGCTTTGTCACTGAACCATGAATGTACGCAGCGGGGGCTAGGGTAGGGGGCAGTTTCCATAAATAAATAAAAAGCACAGAAAATGCAATAAATTTTCAATAATTTATTGCATTTTACCCCGGTCCCCAACATAAAAAAAATCCTCTGGACGGCCATGCATTATGGCTCAAGGGGTAATAAAAAAGAAATTCTTGTCATATTTCTTGTTAACAATTATATGAATGACAATTAGTTAATGTAATGTAAATGCATTAACCTTTGGTTTTTTTCTTTTTCTTTACCTCTTCAGAGGAACTTTATTATTCCATTTCAAAATACATATAGACTATTTACAAAACAAGTAAAACGAAACATATGAATTATATACAAGATCAACATAATTTCTGAAACGGATCATTATAACATTTCTATTACTTTCTTATCTTCTTCATTAATCGAAGTATTTTATATTTTCTTTGCATTTCAAATACAATTTCAATGATAACATGAAATTGTTTATTAACATTAACATCTTATGATTGGTTGGTACTTTCCGCAAAGTTCCGCTCTACGAAATCTGTGTATATTACAAGTTGTGCATAATTTATCAAGAAATTAAGTTAAGTAAATTTTCTATTTTAAAGATGAAATATATATAATTCTTGATATAATTTTCCAGAAAACGTAGAATGCTCAATCCTTTTTTTTTCACGACAAATTTCACGTTTGTTAGACTGTACGATTTTCCATGTAAAGTGATTATCTTTAGAGGGTAATATCCTATGAATTAATGTGAAATTACATGTTTGATATTATTGTCTCTTATCTTATTAAATTTGAACTAAAATATATCTTTCCGAACAAATGTTTCTGATTCTAACAAATTTTGAACCATCAACCATTGGATTAGAAAACTCCGCCATTTTGTCTAACCCTTCATATTCTTCAACACTTTCATTGTGGTCGTAGGTATAGGGAACATCTTATTACACAAAGCTGCTCCGATTCTTTAAAACTAGATGTGGCTCATCGGATGACCGCAAAAGGGCACACTTTGTATTAAGGAACATTTGGAAATGTCGGTAAAAAGGTGCCCTGTTCAAAGGGCAAGTTATAATAAGGAAAAGGGACATTAATCAAAGTAACAAACGAAACTTATCATATTCTAAAGGGAGCATATTATCAGGGTTTAAAATGGGGGTAAAAGGACAATTATAAGATAGAAAAGGGGGGCATTATCCAGAAGGGCAAAAGCCACCTATTTGAAAGGAAAATGGGCACTTATCATATCAGAAAATGGGCTTTCATCAGAGATGAAAAGGGTACTTACTACAAAGGAAAAGGGACACTTGTCAAAGTACAAGGCGCACCTATCAGATTTAAATAGGGTCACTTATCAGAGGTCACAAAGGGAAGGGATGCTTATTAGGAGGAAAATGGAACATTTGCCCCACGTAAGATAGGCACCTTTGGGTTACTTGAAAAAGAGAAGGTCTAGTTTTATTTCTCTCTTTATTCATTTATTACTTTAATTTTTTCTCTTTCGTTCTTACTGCTAATTCTTCCTTTTTTCTTCTTTTATTAACTTAATTTTTCTTTCTTTCTATCTTTCTTGCTTACTTTTATTTTTTTTTGGCTTTCTTTCCTTTGTTTCTTTTTTGTTCATTTTATATTAAATGAAACGCCCAGTAAAATCATATAAGGCATAGAGGGTTATTCAACTTATTTTGCACCAAACCTTTTCCCTTGAACTATCGTAATGTTTATTTTTCATCCCTAAAAGCAGAATATCATAGCTTTATCAAAAAAGGAAACACAGCATCTGCACAAACATGCGATATCCTGTAGGCCTGCAGTTAACATGTTATTTCCTGTTATTTTGAACTAACATGATCCTTCTTTCCTCATCATGGAGCCGAGTTCACCTCAAATGATCTAGGGACCAACATAATCTATATAAGGCCCAGAGAACTATTAAAAATATATATACACTGTTGGTCTTACAGGTGGATATTTTTTAAAACCCCAGTTTATGGAATGATTTTGACAATGATTTATATTAATAGACTTAGATTCTCAGATTTTATTGAATAATAGTTTGCAGGTGTTTGTTTTACGTGACTGCTAAAGCATGTGTGTTATATTATGCTTATCAACTAGGGGACCTACGGCCTTAAGTCATAACTGACAGTAATGAGGATTAATGCCTCACAAAGAGCACTTGTATAGCTGATCGACACAGTTTTGACCCTTAGGCCTCACGGTTACGAGGCCATTGCTTTGCCACTTAATCATGACTGTACGCAGGGGGGGGGGGGGGGGGGGCTAGCGTAGGGGGAAGCCTCCCACAAATTAGAGAAACCCAAAGAAACCGCAATAAATGATCAATAATTCATTGCATTTTGCCACGATCCCCAACATAAAAAATCCTCTGTGTGGCCATGCCTTGAACCATAATGCATGATCGTATAGAAGAATCTTTCCTACTACTTCGACTTTTATTACTATTACTACTGCTATTATTACTACTATACCAACTCCTTTGAATATTATCAAACATCTGACTGGTGTCTTGTTTTGCTAGACTACGTACAAGCTAAATGCCCTCTCCCGATGAACTGATTATTAACGTGGACGGCTGTCATATGTGATGAACAAACATAATGATCATTATGATAACAACCATCGTCATGATGACGATGGTTTGCGGATCGAAAAACAGAGAAACAGAGGAGAGGGTGAAAGATTGGTTGCAATTGGCAATTTTCGTGATGTAATAAAATAATAATAAATATTATTAAATTCCAATTTCTGCTATTTACTTTTCTTTTTTGCTTCAATAAGACAGACATGCCAGTAACAACCGAGATAACATATTGCAATTTATCGAGCTTAAGTTTATGTATTTTCATCAATAAGTTGTTGTTTTTGTCCGTTTTTAATCTGATTATGTATACTATTCCCTGCTGCATTTTTTGGAGTAGGAAGAAAAGACTTACGGGTTATAAGAATTTAACATACCTTTTTTTCTTCCTGGCAATTTCCTGGCAAGGTGCAGCAGGGGAAGCCGATTTCATTCTTTCATACTTTGTATCCTATGTTGCCATTCTATTGTACCTTCTATTGTATGTTTGAAATGCCAACTAAATAATAATTAACAAAAAATACAATGCATGAATCTTTGTTAAGTGCCATGTTACACTTATTTAAATTACCTGTTATGAACAATTGTTTTTCAATAGTCTAAAACCAAAATTGCATATTGGATAGACCGAACAAAGAATTACATGTACATTAATAAGGAAGTATTGGTCATTTTGGAGTGGGTGTGCATGAATAGGTTTGGCGGTGTGACTGAGGCATAATTGTGTCTATTCCACCCCCCCCCCCTCCCACAAACACTTCTGCGTAACTGAGCGCCTCAGTTACAACGCCATTCTGACTCAAATCCGGGTTTCACCTGATTCACACAGACCGATTCTTGGATATTCGGGTAATGTAACGCTTTATTCGTTCTGTTGCCGAAGTAGTGTCAGTCTTACCGAACAAAGAATTACATGTACATAATTACTCCGAGTGATCGAGGAAGTATTGGCCATTTTGGAATCGGTGTGCACGAGTCGGTTCGGCGGTGTGACTGAGGTATATATAATGGTGTCTATTCCATTTTAACCCACACACACTTCTACGTAAAGAGCCTAAGTCACAACGTCATTCTGACTCAAATCCGACTTCAGACAGACGGATTCTTGGATTCGAGTAATATGTAATATTTTATTCGGTCGGTTGCCGAAGTGGTGTCAGTCTCAGTGGTGTGAATGATCGTACAGTATATGGAGGAAGATACTTGTTCAGAGATCGGATATGTACCCTTTTTCACGACCCTGGGAAATTGTATGACATCATTAATACTTCCTGGCAATCGTAATAGGGCGCAAACACCAACTAATTCTGTTTCCCACTCATGCCTTCGCGTGTTGAGTCGACAATGATCAAAACGTCCTAATTTCATTACCTATCGGTGGAAGCCGTTTTCATACTCGGAGCATGCAATGACAAAATAAAAACATTTCCGTAATGAGGTGCCTCACTTGGGCACTTTCATGGCTCAAACAAAATTCTTGAAGACTGTGATGCGGCTAACTAGAGACAACTCTGGCCAGTTTGCGGACTCAAACTGTGGATAAATGGAGATAATATAAACCATTTCAAAGCATACAAATACAACCTAACGTAAGTCTATGATTTCATTGATCAATTAAAGTCATTGTCATCTTTGGTTCTCCCTATCTAAATTACATTCTGAGCCGATGAATTACTTTTTGCTGGCGGTGGCAGATCCAAATATCTACACATAGGGGCGCCTTATTGAAGGTATTTGATGGATAAGGGCTAAAATAGAGCAGAATATTTTAATTTTACAAATTTATTTAAAACTCATGACGGTGTATCCTAGATAACTTGATTTAGATCAAAATGTTTCGCGAAGGGGGTTGTTTCTCGAGAGCAATAATCATTAAATGCTTCATGAATTTATTTGTACATCTTCTTCTCTCGTTTGATAAAACAGAATTGAGATAACGTCAGAAAGAGGTCACAGCACGAAGGCGACTTCACCTCCACAATGGCAGCTTATTCCAGTAAGTTTATGCACCCTACCCCCAGCGGCCTGTGTCTAAGACGATCACAAAGATTTTCGAGAAATTAAGCGAAGGGCAATTTCACAATACCCGATTGTGTATATATAGTTATATACCATAGAAATCATGAAGAAGTTAAGTAATACGTCATTGTCATCTGTTTCGTCATTTCACTAGATGATGGACAAGGAATTGCCCTATCTGTGATTTCAGGAAGGTCTTTGCGACCGCATTATTTCAAAAAAACTAAAGAATTGATGAGTGTACAGTTTTATGCAAAAGGGGAGACAATGATATTGTGTAAAAAGTTGTAATCCGCTAAGTATCTTTAAATAGAAAAATAAAAAACATAAATGCTTAGAAAAGAGGACATATTTACCCTCGGGAAATCAAATTTGATAATAATATCACTTCGACGGTGTACTCGGCTTTGCAACAAAGTGCGGAGGGGGAACTTGAAAGAACGAATGATTTATTCAGTTTGGAAAGGCATACACAACTGCAAAACTGTACTTATGGTATCAAAGATAGAACTCCTTTAATTTTTCTACATCCGTATGAAGTCTGCTAGGTTATCAGTTATTCGGCCGATCGGGGTTAAACGTTGCAATACAATGAATCTCATAATTATGTATTGGGGCAGTCGTATAGATGCCAATTTTAGCACGATCAATCATTTGGTACATTTACTATTTTGTAGAGTTAAGCATACGTTTTAATTCAAAATGAACCATTGGAATCTTAATTACGGTCTTTTGATTATACTTCTGTTGTATATTTATCGCACTATCAGAAGCACCACCAACTATCTCCTTCGACGAGTTTAACGGGGATGTCTTTCCAAGAGAGAAGGGCCTACCCTACAACATGAACGCTGGTCATGGGGGTGCTGCAGCTATCCTGCTCCACACCCACCAACGTCAGTCCACCTCCCAAAGCCAGCTGAGTCTGATTCAATCCGCTTTCAACTCGAATTCGTTCAACACAAAGTTGATTTCGACATCAGTGGTAGGTATCCCTGCAATTAAGGATAATGTTCCCTATTCGGCCTCTATCTCCAGGGATCTTCAAACGAATCGAGACGGGGATCTGATTATGAAGATGAGAGATGGAAGGCACAATGTGACTTTGTTTTCCAATCAGGCCATCTTCACCCGCGGAGGACGCTTTCCGCAAAGGGAATCATCTCCAGAAGGTACCCTTGTGATAAGCCTCCAGGAGCTCGGATTTGCTTCCATCGCGGATGCCGTCGAGGATACGGCGTCTTTCTTGATTGGATGTAGCACATCCAGATCTGACGAAAACACACCTGTCGCTTGCTGCTATCAGGTAGATATTTGGAAGAGTGGGGATGACTGGAAGTTGGACGCTGTCCCTGGTGGAAAATGTGGGTCCAGTGAGATGACAAATAAATGGACATTCGACATGAACCAGGACGGTGGTGTTAAGATCGAAGGCCCTCCAGAAAGTCACTTCGTGTTCTTCTGCAACCGAAATTACTCTGGGGATGTAAACGAAAACTCGCCTTGTGGAAAGGTGTTTTTCGCTCAGACGTACAACGGTGAACTCAGCACGACTCTTGTACCCAAGATCAAGACGCACTATGGCCGAGCAATGTTCTTACTCTGCTCCAGGTCGAATCCTGAAACTAACCTTGTCACGTCGGCGTTGTACTTCGTGGCGCCGATGGTGAACAAGGTTGGTGTGTACTATATCGCGGAAAGCACAGATGAAACCTCACTGGCAACTCCAGCCCTGTGGTTGGTAAGTAAGAAGATTGGGAAGTTAGCGGTGAAGATGAAACCAGACCTAACCGGTCCCTGTCGGTACGCATTCATCTCCAATGCACCAGAAGACCTTGATGACCTCGAAAAGAGATGTCTTCAGAACGATTGCACCGCGACCGGCGCTGATGCTCCGTTGCGAGGTCATCTCGTAGTCGATGAGAGTTTCCTGAATTTGTCGACGGACAGACGGGTCGAAATCAAGGTCGAGTCGGGCGAAGAAGCTGTCGAAGTCGTGCAGGAATCTGAGTTGGAGGAAAAGTCAGGACGGTTCATTTTCCAGAAAGACGTTTCAAGGGAAATCAAGGCAGGAAAAGGTGTACAGGTCTTCAGGGCGAGCGTTGCATTAAAAAACAAAGGTAAGAGGAAATATTGTAGGAATTTTCCTGTTGCTAACATTTCAATGATTGAAAATTCAAACCAAAATTTGTTCAAAGAAGACCCGCGTTGCCAAACACAAATCTAAATGAAAATTATTTTTTGAAAATCATTCCTGTGAAAATATGATCAGTGCATCAATTAAGTCCTGTGTGTCAGTAGCGTGAGGTCAGACAATGGCGTCGCTAGTTCATCAAGGAAACCATACATCTCTTCAAATTAAAAGATATGGTTGTAACTGCTGAACTTATTAGTTTTCTCACCAATTTTGTTTGCAGCGAGAAAAGGTCTCAGTGGAAATGGCAGGTTCAGTAGTGACAATATTAAGATTTGAGTGCAGAAAATAATGTGCAAATATTTACAAGCGTTCTCACAAAGTATTCTTACAAATATATTGCAGAGAGAAGAGATGTGTCTGTGGAATTGGCTGGTTCGCCATGTCTAATTAGTACGCAGAAACTAGGTGTGCACTTCGCTATCAACTTCGGGGGCCCAGCCTACGAGAACGAAGATGGAGTCGTGTTTGATGACGGACGATCTGCGATAGCCTCTATCTGCTCAGATTCCGGTAAGAAAATCGATTGTGTCATCAAATAAGATGATGCTTTGATTTAGGTTTGGAGTCTCTCTCTCTCTCTCTCTCTCTGAAAATGATAGACGGTGGAAGAAATCGCCCACATCCCTGATGCATGGCACAATGAAAAAGCTCATGTCACACACCCAAGCATAGGCGCTCAGATGTCATTTCTTGCAGCTCCAAATCACCCCCTCTCACGTATAATCTCTATGGGAGGCAATTCTTTTAATGTCCCCAAAATTTTACCTCTAACGGAGTGCGAATCCCGTCCACATGACTATCTCTATTTCTATTTCTATTCCGTTATTAAGTGTTACATGTTATAGGTTACAATACACGAGCAACCCAAAGGGAAAATATTTTCACAAAATAAGAATCAGTCTTGCTATATGTTTTACTGACAAATTAAAATACCAAGCGCCTGAATTTATTTAACTCATCGCACTTCTTTAATTAACCTATGGTTATAACAAAAATTTGAACGACCTAGAGTTTTTTAAATTCAGGATTTGTAATTTATCAAGAACAAAAACTCTGCCCTAATGGTGACCCACGCTTTTCCCGGGACAATTGCTCAGGGCTGTATGTCGCCAAAGGTATAGGATTAGAGTAAGGGTTCAGTTTGCAACCGGGTAGTAGGTACGGTCTAGAGATAAAGTTGGAGTTAAATATAGCGATTCGTCAAGGTTCCGAGTTATAGGAACTGACGGAACAGCGATAATGTTGCAAGATCTTGTGTCGTTCAGCCGTTCCCGTAGTAGATCTCTTAGATGCTTAGCGAAAACAATATCCTCTTTCTTTCCAAACACTTAATGAAACACGTTGCAGATGGATGTTACTACGGCTGCCATATTGATCAATTAAGGAATTATCCCCAAGTGGTCGGAAACACAGAAGATGGACCGTTGTACACCACTTTCATTGGGAATCGACCAAGCCAGACTGATTCTGTAGAGTTCAAGGTAAGACTTGCTTTTAACCGGCTTACTTCGAATCATCGGGTCATCGCGTCTGGTCGGGTGGTCGCGATACACGATATTTTTTTTAAACAGTCCCCTTTATTCACGAAATGTCAGGAGTTATATTTGTGAAATAGCCTCTCTCTTATACAAGTGGTCTGGTCAAATTTACCCCAAACTTTTTGAAAACCCTACGGCAAATATACGAAAGGTCGCATGATCTTCCGTTTTCGGTTTACGAAAAGTCGTGTTAAGCGACCACATGAACGGACACGATGGGCTGCTGATTCGAAGTGACCCCTTTTAAACTGTTAAATATAGGCGACGCCTCTATCACTTATCGATCTGCCACGAAAGAAAGTTCCAATACTGCAGGCGAATAAGGAAATGCGAGGCAAACTTGTAGGTTATTGACTAAATTTTTTCTTCTTCAAATATTACTCCTCTCGTTACTATTCGTATTGAAATTTCTTTGACTAGATAGTAGTTGAGGATATTAGAAATATTTCCTCTCTACCTATT
Source organism: Strongylocentrotus droebachiensis (assembly GCA_035222895.1). NCBI lineage: Eukaryota > Metazoa > Echinodermata > Echinoidea > Camarodonta > Strongylocentrotidae > Strongylocentrotus > Strongylocentrotus droebachiensis. Next base: position 157,635 of record JAVYIG010002429.1, on the reverse strand, counting down.
CAGGAACTAATTTCGTTTAATAATCAGCCAAATTATTGAGCAAATTAAATACTTTTATGACCATGTCAAAATGTAACCTTTAGCTTTTACTGTCAACTTGTTCTTGTGTAAAAGTGAAAATTATATATCCATTTCATAATCATTGATGCTATCTTCTCAATTTCAGATCCCAGTACCCGAAGGGAGGTTTATCGTCACACTGTTCACGATGTCCTCGGGTTTAGATGACGTCACAGCTCTAGTGAACGAAGAGGATGTGTCAACTCAGGTAATGTTCGTTGCACATAATGCGTCATTCCCATTACGCTATTTCCTGCGCTATTACTTGCGCTATTTAATGCGCTTATCGAGCCTGTGGACGCAATTACCTCTCACACAAGATATTGTCAAAAGGTTGTCTGCACTGTTCTTTTTGCAATCTTTTTTTGTACGTGACGTGACGTTTTTGTTGTTGTTTCTTCCCGCTTATCCATCTCTTAATAACTCTCCCCCCCCCCCTTTTTTTTTTGTTTACTCCTCTAGCCTCTTTCGTTCTCTGTGTCCATGACTGATTGGTCCTAGAGTGCAGTTGTTATGGACAAATTACCCGCCAATTTTGATATACCAATTGTAGTAAAACCATATACAAATTTGTTATTCAATATCAAGGAATTTAACTTGAAGTTGTATTCGAAGTAAAGATGATTGTTAGTTCTGAAAAGTACGTGAAATACCTTACCCACTCTCCACCTCCAACAAACAAAAGGTTGACAAATGCCATTTTCTTTCGAAGAGTTCCTAATGCCAGACGATTATATCTATCAAATGCTTTTGTAAAATTCAACTTAGACATTTTAGTCATTTGACATTTAATGTATCGTGAATATATCAATAATATCTGCAGTCAGATCGGTCCGATCTAGTTCATTTACCTCATTGTCATTGCATTCTTATTCAATCTAGATTCAGGAGCAATTACATAATCAGGTCGATTCGATCCCGGGATGCACTGCGAAGAAAGTATCACTTCCTGTCATTGCATCTGGCAATACTCTGGCTATCTCTCTCAAGCGTAGTAAGTCAATTCAGAATGACATGAAATTAACAAGTTGAAAATAAATTCGAAAGCTTTGATTAGGCTTGACGTTGGCATTTAATCCCATCAAATTTTACCAGGGCAGAACTTTGAAGACTCAGACCCCCCCCCCTCCCCTCAATCATGAATAAATATGAGTAAGTCACATGTAGGAAGTGAGTATATCAAATGCATCGAAGATTAATCAGAAGAGTGTAATATTCGAGACATCATTACCAATCTTTATTCTGATCATTAACCATGGCATAAATGTAAAATTTTCAAATAGTCTTAATGTGTTCCATTGCAAAAAAGTACAGAATTTGATTTGTTTTCATGGCTACTATATGAACTCACATATCGCGAACCTATTTCTCGCAACGTTTTGTTTAGGTGGTCGTGTTCAACTCTCTGGTCTCCTCGTCCAAGACGAAGACTCAAATGGAACACATTCCCGTAAGGATCAGCTAGAATTATCTGCGGACCAAAAGCAAGAGGTAGGCCAGTACAGTGATGATATTTTTATCTACTCTCCTCCTGGAATTCAATCTCTAATCTCTCAGAAATATTTTAATTCAGCATGAAATCGTCAAGAAAATTAGGTGATCTGCCGCGGTGCGTTGCAAAGCACCTATTGTTTTCGTCAGCATCTGTTTTCCTTTGTTTCTTCTTTCTGTATGGGACTTTGTTCGCTTCATATGTCATAATCGCCATGCGTAATGCCAATGGTATTGTATGCATGACGTTGATGACACGGGTAAACTTCTGGTCACACAATGTCCGTGCATGCGTCACGGGGGACTGAATTTATTCATATGCGTGTCATATGAACGGAGGGTGGGATTTTTTTCTTCAAAGTCCGAATTTTTCATTGATTCGGTGTTATTAGATGATCGGCCGCGTAGTGTAGCGAATCTTCTAATGAGCTTATACATATGCGTGTTATATGAGTAGAGGGTGGGATAACAAAAAAAAAAAAAAAAATCTCCCATTGAGTTTCTACATGTGCTATGTCTCTATCAAAGCGGCAGATCGCCTAATTCGTCTCCGTGACGAATTCAATGTTTAGTTATTATTATCATTATAATTATTCTTATCGTCATTGTTATTACAACTACCGGCTTAAAGTACCATCTACTCAAATATATGTTTTTACTTGATGTATGGGTCGACACCTACAAAAAGATGTTGGATGCTAACTTGATCAAATAGTTTATGTTTATGAAAAATATTTCTAAAACGAATTTACCGAATAATTGCTTTTCATACCAAACTGATCTGTCATTTAGAAACCGGGCCCATATTTCTGGCTTATCGTTTGGTGAATGTTGTTTCAGCTCCTAAACGACTTTACCAGTTGTGTTTTATCTTTTCTAAACTATGCAAGAGAAACTGGTAGAAAAAAAAGGTATTTGCAACAACAAAAAAGAAGCTGAATAGGTCCTTCCGGCCTTTGTTCCCGCGTGGTTTCTTGTCAGAATATCCGGAATGATTCGAAAAGATTATGCCAAAGTTTATAATCGCCCCTGTTGAACCCATCTTTAGATCGAATTATACACCCACGCGAACACGTCCATGTCTCTTAAACGTATGTTTATATTTCATGTTTAAAATGGCATACATTCAAACAGAAAGCAAACAGACGGCAATATTTGATTTGTGACATGCATGTACATGTATGTTATATTCTACGGGGTGAAAGTATCCGGAAGAATTCAAATGCATCGTGTGAATTTCGTAGAACTGAAAATGGGCAAGACTCAACCGCATGAACGTATTTAAGAATGAAAAGATGAAAATGAAAACTCTGATAAACGAAACGAACAAACCACTTTCAATAAAGTTATTGACTAGGTTGTCTTGTTCGGTTGTTACACATAGAAATTGTATTTTAGTATTTTTCATGGAAAGAGCATGAATTGATAACTATTCAGCAGATTAATTTTCACAGATGGCATACGTGACATATTCATAATTCCTGTAAAGTTCTACATAATGTGATGTTGGTTGCAAACGGGACATTGTCCCTTTAAAATTAAAACTAATATCTAATTTCAGATGATTCAAACAATCTTTTCATGTATCTAATTTCCATTGTGGGTTTGGGTTTTTCTTTTTTTTAAGACCAAATTTCCCATTGAGCTTCTACGTGTCTCGGTCAAAGCGGCAGATCCTAATTCGTCTCCGCGACAAATTCAAAGTCTACTTAAATTTGTACTTATTCATTCGTTTTGTATATTATATCCAATATTATTATTAATATCATTATTATTATTATCATTATCTTGCATGTTTCCTTTCACTTGCTTTGTTACAGATTGGTGATGAGCTCGTCCCTCTTGGTCGTCACATTGCCGGATACGACTTTAAACACCTCGGATGCTCGGGAGATATCCTTAGGATGAATAAGGTGGGACGTATGTAATTGATTGCAATACAAAAAAAAGGCAATTTAATTTAATTAATTAAATGTCATCTTTTACCTCCCAAGTGGAAATTATTACTCTTTTAATTTAGTTATTTTGTATTCGAAACATTATATATTTACATCTATACGTTTCAAGGGATCTTTTTAATTATCCTGTGTAAAACAATGTTATTATGAAGTTGAACAAACAATTATGCACAGCAAGATAGGTTTATTTTATTTCTTGATATACGGAGGTACGTCCAACTGATCTTATTACTAGAATCTTGTTTTTCATTGTATCTTTCTTTGTCAAACATTGGTGTCCACCATTGAGGACATCTGATTATACTGTTTCATGCTTTGGGGAAAATATAATGAAGACTTCGTTTGAAGAAAAAAAGTATTATATAATGGAGCCCTAATGGTACCTCTTCATATTCAAAGGTTATCGTTAGCTCGGTGAAAGAGGACCTCCCATTTTGCATACTTTCAAGTGGACCCAATTTTGAGTAAACACCGGTAGCAAATGGGCTCTACAATTTAATACTAGGCCTGTTATTGGCTAGTCAAGTACACATTAACAAGTACCCTATTTCCAAACTAAAAACAGCTACAAACATAGTCACATATTTGCACACATTGTGAAAATATTACCTTTCCTTTTTGTGAAATATTTTGCTGCTTCAAAAACATTTTTTCCTTCTTTAGATTTGCAAGCATTGTAACGTTTGCGACCTACCCCCCCCCCCCCCGAAAATTACCCCCTTAATACTCAAAATGTCCAACTGTTATGTATACACTAAGTCAATATAAAGTGACAACATCAGGACTATGGCTGACGTGATATTCTATCAAAAGGAAGCTAAGAAGTTATTAACATTGTGAAGATGTTTTTTAACTTTTAACGGTAAGTTTTATAAGCCTTGTAAACTTTACAGTTAAAACGTTATGATAATAGTGTGGTATGGTATGTCACTGAAACAGATCCCGTAGGATTTTTGTGCCAAAGTTGATTTTTTTTTGTTGTTGTTGCATTTTTTTATTCATTGGGGTCCAAACTATCAGAAATTGATTTGGTTCAAATATTCCCGAAGACACCAAATTTCCCTATTGCGCGTTATATAAGCCATTTTGGCGCCCAATAGGGACCCCCCAGGAAATGAAGGAGGGGTCTGAAAATTTGAACCCCATCATTTTTGGCCAATTGCAACCCTTTTGAAGCCAAAACAGCAAACAAAAAATATCAACTTTGGCACAAAAATCCTACGGGATTACATACCATACTGCACTATAATCTTTCATTTAAGAATATCTTAAAATTGGTTCCTGTTAATTGCACATCAAGATCCACAAAAAAGCTTTACGAATTTGTCACTCTTTCTATTATGCCATTCTAATCACTGAGGTAAGAGGTAGCCAAAATGGAAAGGGACGTTTTAAAAAATGGCTCTTGTTTGAAAGACGGTTAGATGTGGAGTGTAGGATTGGAGCACCAACAAAACATCTATCCAAAATTATGTTTATATAATCTTTACCTCCCCAATCAACAGTAACGTAATCCTGATATGTTTGTGTTTTCTTAGCAGAAAAGGGTATTGGAACAAGATTCTACTCGGTGGCAATCACAGTTTGGCGGGGATGGCGTCGAGGAAAGTAAGGACCAATGATGGTATTAAGAGTATCTTTGGTGGTACATCTTCATTGCCACAACTTCAGTATTCATTTTCTCGAAATGTATATTCTTAAGTCTTCTTTTATATTAAAGAGGAAACTTATTTTGCTACTTAGTTTTCATTGACATAATTCCAGTAGCCTTTAGTTTTAGAGTTGACGTTAATCTGGTTCTTTAGGCATCGAGTATTTCTTCTGTTAATCGTTCATCTTCTTCGTATACCATTTTAACGCCATTACAACTGTATCTGCTGCAGGGCTGGTGTTGATTGGTGAAAGTGGTGTCCTAGATTATCGCGTGAATCTTGAAGAGTTCTTTGATGCAGGAAGTATGGACAAAGCTCCTCCTGTTCAGGTAAGTATAAGGAGGTTTTACTTATTTATGTCTGTAAACCCATCCTTTAGGGTTTTCAACTCCCTTTCTCTCATTTCCCCAATATATGTATGGCCTTGCCATCGCTATTTCGTAGTATAAAGGGTTGGTCTGAAACATTTCTGCGGAGTACGGAAAAAGTTATATCTTTTTGAATTCTTGTCATTCCCACTATTTGAATAAAGACACTATTCTTTACCCTCCTGACATATTCACCAAACTATTTATAAAATGCTAACACACATGACAGAAGTTTTTTGACAGATGCGATTGCTGTGCAAATACATGTAGGAAAATGGTAAAGAGTATCTTCCTCTATTGATTATGATAGTGATAGGTGTTTTGAAATGAGACTGCTTTGCAATTCTAAATACTGCTTGAATATTCCTTTATTTTGTCTACTGACCAGTCATTCGATCATCTTAGGATCCGTTTTTACAAAATAGACAAGTAAAGACGAAAACATATATTTAAACACTACTTCACCTGTCTCTCCTTCACCAAATGCATTTTTCTAAAGGAAGATATCCGCATTTTTTGTATCAAGCTTTTATTCAAGTGTATATCTACACTCATGTATGTTTTCATTGCAGATACATTGAGCCCATGAAATTCTTTGATTAAATCGTCACTATTAATCAATTTCTAAACAGTTCTCAATATCGCTGCGTTCACTAGCCGCATCGGGAGCTACCTATCAAATTACATTTACTCTCGAGAAATCGGAAGGGTCAGTGGTCCAGGAGAAATGCACAAAAGGTTCACAGGAACGGTCAGACAGTTGGTCAATGGTCAAACTGACCTTTGAAGAATACGGAGCGGGCGTAAGGAGTGTCAAGATAAAGATTGAAGGTATGTAAGTCTCCAGCTGAGACTGTTACAAATTGATCACTCATTTTAATATCGGGTTCTGTTAAGACTTTAAAAAGGACTAACATTCAAGCAAGTTCGATGGAGGTTTATCTTTCATACAAAATAAAGACACTCGTTTATGTAATAATTTTAGGATCTCAATCGAAGAGATTTGTTGCTTTTAAAAGGAAAGAGATTAAAAACAAAATGAATAGGGAGTGACACAGAAGGTGCCGGGAGGTGAAGAAGCATTCACCAAAGGTCCGTATATAAGTGGACTAAGGGGGAAAAATAGCAGTCCGCTTTTAATAGTGCAGGTCTATACCTCAATCTTAAGATTAAGCTTGCAATTTTATAAAAGAAAAATATGTGGATAAGCCTGGTTTAAAGTTTCGCTTTGGTACCATAATAAGATCAATTTACCTTCTGTACATATTAATAATATCAACACTAACGGAGGGCTAGAGTTTGAAGTGGCTGTTCACTCCTGAGTAAACATATACAAGAATTATACTAAAGCGCATCATATAGGACTAAATATGTAGGTGCACATTTGTCCAGCAAAATTGGAATTGGCTGATATGTTCTCTTTGTTTTAAATAATAATAATAGTCCGGCAGCCATCTCGATATACCTTGTTTTAGGGTCTATAGTTTTTTTTTTTGGATTATAGTTCCTTAGACCATCAATTTGAAGAATCCGATTGCTGACACTCTGTCAGCCTTGAGCAATTTGAGATATGTGACGTCACACAAAATGGCCGCCAAAATACCCTTTTTTACCAAAATTATTGATAACAAAATTGTTTACAGTATTTTGCTACATTAAATGTCAGTCAAATATCTTGATTTTTTTCTAGGATCCTCACTAAATAGAAATTGACGATGTTGTATGATAAAAAATGGCATGTAAATTTGCATAATTCAGATTGGCGCCCTCTATAGACACGTTAACTTGCAAATTTTAAATGATGGCCAAATGCCAATTTCTAACATGAGATTAACATGTTTTATAAGTCAGACGCACTGAATACAATTAGTAAAAATTGTGCACCACATTTTGGTGTGATTTTTTTTGTTATTTTGTACTTTAAAGGTAAAGATAAGTTTTGGAAACGCCCCCTCTCAAAAAATGAAATGGAAGCTCTTATCACCAATCATGTGAAAGAATATGTTTTGACTAATACGTGATGATACAAATTTTGCCGAGAAACCGCCTACTAATTGATATATTTGGTAAATTATTATATCTATTTAGACCTGATAGATATCGCGCACGTGTCGCGTAGTCCCATATACATCCTTCTGTGTACAGTGCTTGTAACTTTACCAAGACTGGGCCAAATTTCTAATCGTTTTGATGATTCCAGAACCTTGCAGTACACACCAATACTTATAAGCTAGATGATCAACCTTTTCTGATCGATTCCACAACGTTTCTTTCACAATGCAATCGCATGACCATAACTGGTCTTTATCTTTAATACTTGAAGAAAACAAGCTAGAATTTCATGCTCTCTGTCCCATAGATATGAGGTGCCATATGGTTATTAATGCCCGTTTTCAGTGACAGCATTCCGAAATGCATGTACCCTTTTCAATCCCAAAGTATGACCCAATAGTGTCGCATCCCCTCAACGCATGTCTGCCAACATCGATGGAATGATATCTCCTAACTTGTGTACAGTGGCAGGAATGTCAATAACATTTCGCTCTTTGATGACTCCATGATCATTGGCGTTCTAAGTTATTCATGTAGATAATGATGGACCCTAACCCTAACAGCCAGGACCCTAACATACCTTTTCTCATTAGCAGCAATTTGAATCGCTTGCTGTACTATGATGTTGTCTGCTTCTTCATGTGTTATGGAAAGATCTTCCCTTGGCATGACATCGCTGCCTGGTATCACTTCAACAGATACCTCATCTTGACCGGTAATGACCAGCTTGTGCTTTTGCCTATTTCTGAACACCTCATCATTCTGCAGAATCACGCATACCGGTATATGATGTCGATCAACTGTAGTTTGTTGTCAGTAGTTTCTGGGAGGGAAGCAGTGAGGTGGGAAGACTCTTTTGAATGACTCTCGATTCGTCATGACTTCTAGAAACCCTGGTGGCACACCAACCAAAGATCATCAGATTTTAATCCAGAGTAGAGCACAACCATCAAACGGGCTGTACATGGTTGTTCAAGTGACACGTCAACCTTTGTCAAATTCTTCAAGTTCGCCTTTGACCTGGTGAAAGCTTCCATGACAAAATATTCTTGATATTGACATATCTTCAACTTGCCTGCAGTCCTATTTCTCTAGAGTAGATCAACTTGGTGTCATAGACTTTCGAATCCTCCAATGTTAATTAAACTACATCCTCCAAGTGGTTAAAAACTTCACCTACCTCGGCTCCATGTATTAAGCAACCTCTCCCTTGATCTCGAGCTCAACGTTCACATTGGTAAGGCAGCAACCAAGGTGGCTAGACACTCAAAGCAGGCCTGGAAGAACACTTTACTAAAACCACCAACACGAAAATGAAGATCTACCAGGCCTATGTGCTCAGCACTCTCCTGTATGGCAGTGAGTCGTGAACCCTGTATGCAAGTCAGGAGCGCCGTTTGAATTTTTTCCATTTCCGCTACTTGAGGCGAATCCTAGGCATCAAATGGCAGGACCACATTCCAAACAAGGATGTCCTCAAAAAGGAGGGATGATGACCATCTACGCTCTTCTATCACAACGACGGCTGAGATTGCTTGGTCATGTCAGTCGAATGGAAGACGGCCGCATTTCAAAAGACATCTTGTACGGAAAGTTAGCGACCAGAACCAGGACTGTTAGAAGACATGGCCTTCGCTTCATGGATGTGTGCAAGAGGGATATGGAGGCCAGTGAAATCAACCCTACAAAATGGGAAGCCTATGCTTCAGACTGCCACACATGAAATTTGTCTGCAGCAACTGCAACAGGACCTGCCTCTCTAGGATTTGACTGTTTAGTCATAGCAGGAGCTGCACAGCAAGAAACTCTTGCTTGAAGCTGTTAAACAGAGGTACAATTGACGGTGTTCAAAGGGAGGGAGTTCCAGAGTCTTATTGTAATCGGGAAGAAGCTCTTTTAGACAAGCATTCAGGCAAAATGAACAATTATCTTCTTGGAATGCCCTCTGTGCAGGGATGTTGATGGAGTGAGGAAAGTATGTGGAAAGTCTTTCAGCGGGTTGTTGATACGAAAGATCATCACCACCTGAGCCTGTACCCTGCGTTCTTGTAATGTTGGCCACTTGAGCTGGTTCAGGAGGGCTTCTACTTTGCTTGTCCTGCAGTGGTCATTGCAGTAGGAGCGGACATAGCGCCGTTGACCAATTTCAAGCTTCTTGATGATTACTAATTGTTTGAGTGTTAGGGTCCCATATAATTATGATGATGGCATACTCCATGATTGGTTGAAGGCGAGTATCGTAGCACAATTATTTAACTTTTCTAGGACATGGTTGGATATTTCTTTGAAGAAAGGCACGGGTGGAGTTGGAGTATTTGCTGATAATGTTGATATCGTCGGCCTTATGCCAAAAGGGCCTTAACTGCTTTTGGCCATTCCGAGATAATCGCGTTTAAAGGTTTTGGCCTCTCTAATAATCAAAAGTTTGTGGTCGTTTTTTTGCTTTTGAAGCCAATTTCGATAAATGTGTTAAGTTATTAAGTTTTACATGAAATGTGTTAAATTTGTTATAAAATATTCAGAATTGTACATGCTATGTGCAAAAAACATGTTAGGGCCTTTTTGGCATAAGGCTTGAATGTAGCGTATGTTAGCGTATATTATGCCAGAAGGGCCGTAACCTACTCGGCATTATGCCAAAAGGGGCGTAACCTACGCGGCGTTATGCCAAAAGTGCCTTAACCTGCCGTTATCGTACGCGTAACTATGCGCGTAACTATGCGCGCGTACGCGCGCATAGTTAGCGCCCTTTTGGCATAAGGAAATTTTCTTGTTTCGCAACACCTTTGGTTTGCCAGAAAGGCCCTCCTAACGCAAATGGATCATCCGTGGAGGTTAAGGCCCTTTTGGCGTAAGGAAAAAGATGAGATACGCGTTAAGGCCCTTTTGAAATTCATAATTATCTTCATAAATAAATCGAATTTCAACAAGTGAAGCACATCATTTTAAAGAGAATGATGAAATCTACAAGGTGATATTAATAACTCAATAACCCCCAAAATCGGGTTAAGGCCCTTTTGGCATAAGGCCGACGATATGTGGGTTCCAGCTGAGGTTTTTCTGCGACTCAACACCTCGATACTTTGCTATATTTTTGTCATCTAGGGTCTGTCCGTGAATTTGATGATGGATTTGCGTTTATTGGTGACATGTAGAACCTGACATTTATGTGGGATGAATTCCATCAGCCAATCACGCTCCTAGCGTTGCAGTGAGTCAAGATCCTCTTGGAAACGTTAGGCGTCTTCATATGTCGTGATGTTGCTGTATAGCATGCCATCGTCAGCAAAGAGCCTGACTGTTGGGTTTGGGGAGAGGTACGGTGGCAGATCATTGAAGAAGAGGAGAAACAGCATCTGGCCGATAACGCTGCATTGCGGGATGCCAGATGTTACCAGATTTTACTTGGCTGGTGTTGGAGATGGGTCCTTCCAGTAACACCTGCTGGGTCCTGTAACTCAGGAAGCCATAAAACCAAGCATGTGTGGGTTCCCAGATTCCATAGAATTGGAGCTTGTGTAACAGCTAGCCTTCCATGTGGAACCTTGTCAAATGCTTTGGAGAAACCAAGGAGTGTCATGTCCAATTGGTCTCTGGCATCGATGCCTTTGGCAAGGTCCAGGACAGCAAGGACAAGCTGTGAGACCATGTTGTGCATCAGACAAGATGTTGTGGCTTTCAAGGTGGTTCATGTTGCTGCTAAGAACGATGTGCTTCAGTACTTCACAGGTTACTGACGTCCGAGAGACAGCTTTGTAGTTCTCTGGCTTGCTACGGTCACCTTTCTTGAAGATGGGATCAATATATAAAGCCATCTTCCATTTTTCAGGTATGCACGCTCTGGTTAAGGGAGGCTTGGAAGAATAGAGGGAACACAGCAGTTTGGTGGTCAGAAGTCTGGCTGGGATTTGGTCAGGACCAGTGGTTTTATGAACATCAAGCCCAGACAGGATCTTCAGAACCCCTGGTGGCGAGATAGTAATGTGATCCATGGTTGGGTAGGGACTTCGTCCTTTGTCTCTCAGACTAGTCATATCTTCATTGCAGTTGAAGATGGATGAAAACTGATTACTTAGAATGTTCGCCTTTGAGAGGCTATCTGAGTAAGTCATTCCATTAGATTATTTCAATGGAGCCAACCCTGAAGCATTGCATCGCTTGCCGTTTATGAAACTCCAGAAACACTTTGGTTTACAGTTGGTGTCTGGGCTGACAATTTTTGTCAGGTACCCGTTGTAGACTTTCTTGGAAATTGTGTCATAGAATCCACCAGGTTACTTCTGTTAAAACTCGTGCATCTGTCTGGTACCGATGCCAAATGCTTTATCATCATTAACTGACGCTGGATCAATGCTGGTCTAAATAAAGCCTATGAATGGAACAATAATGTACCGTAAAATCACTTCTCACTGATTCTCTTGTAGATCTTGTTTTCTTTACATGTATCTTAATTTAGACCAAAAAATATGTAAGATAAATGCAGCACAATCGTAATTATTTCATGCATACGAAGCATATAATATGTGTTTAACGTGACGTAGATCTAAGAAATTGGCATTTGACTGGCACACCTATTTTTTATGCAAAATTAATATATTTATAGAGGGCGCTATTTCAAAATATGCAAATTAGCTTGTCATCTATGGCCGTGCAACATCACGAAACAATTTTTAGTGATGGTCCTAGAGAGATACAGACATTTGGCAGCCCAAAATTGTAGAAAAATCCTCGTTTATATTTATTATACATTTTTAGAGAAAAATCATGTACTTTGGCGGCCATTTTGTATGACGTCACATATCTTAAATTGCTCAAGGCTGACAGAGTGTCAGCAATCGGATTCTTCAAAAAAAAGGTTTAGGCAATCATAATCCATTGAGAAATAAGAAATTGGCATTTCGCTGGCACACCTATTTTTATGCAAAATTAATATATTTATAGAGGGCGCTATTTCAAAATATGCAAATTAGCTTGTCATCTATGACCGTGCAACATCACGAAACAATTTTTAGTGATGGTCCTAGAGAGATACAGACATTTGGCTGCCCAAAATTGTAGAAAAAGCCCTATTATATATTTATTATACATTTTTAGAGAAAAATCATGTACTTTGGCGGCCATTTTGTATGACGTCACATATCTTAAATTGCTCAAGGCTGACAGAGTGTCAGCAATCGGATTCTTCAAAAAGAAGGTTTAGGCAATCATAATCCATTGAAAAAAAAACTATAGACCCTAAAACAAGGTTAGGCCAATAATCTGGATTTGGCTCCCGGACTATAATAACACAATTATGATACTTTTGTACTTATAAGGATACAGACCTACCTGCAAGAGGAACCCTGAGCACATAATGAATTGTGAAGTATTACATACAGGAAAAATTAGCGATATGCATGTATGATATTTAATATCAGTGACAGGTCAAGGGGCCGAGATCTCTGCTGCGTCTTTGCGGCTGAAGTGTCGCCGACCACATAGGACCAGTCTCAGGGATGGATTGCATGATGTCAAGATCGTCAGAGACACCAAGATGTTGGCCAGCCTGATACGCAACGTGGTTCGGAAGTACGGACTTCCAACTTTGACAGATCGCTCGGAAAATGAAAGTAATTTCTTTTGATACTTATACAATTTTGAATATTATATCTTTGACATGAATATTGAGGACTGTTAAGCTAGTTCTAAGAGATTTATATTTAATTGCTACAAAGAACCGCGGCAATTGCATTCACATACCTTGGGATATCAATATTTCAGGAAGTTTACATTTGTATCGATTGTAAAATTAGTCATCCATCTCATAGTCTCTGATCAAGTTAATTTGAGTTTTTATCACAGATCAATAACTTCAGTATTGTACTAGTGCACGTCCCAAAAGCATTTCATGTAGGACCTTGCGTTTTCTGTTTTTGTTTTGCTAAAGACCATCCAACATACATTGTGTGCTATATGTTTTTAAAGTTTGTTCTCAATCAGTCTCTCTGGTCCTGCAATCGTTCCTTTTTTTGTTAGCTATCTTTCCTTATTCATCTTTCGAAGGCTCGGTTCCAACAGAAGAACCTCCAAAGCTGCTCCCCGCCACGACAAAGTCCGATGGCGCCAAACCAACTGATGACGTCACCGCTGATCACGACGTCACCAAGAACCCAGCCCGAACGAACCAGAGGAAGAAGCGAGAGATCAGAGTCTTCGTCTCGAGCACCTTCCTCGATTTCGCTGCAGAGAGGGAGATCCTCATTAAGAAGGTGTTCAACGAACTCAAGAAGATGTGCCTTGATCGAGGGGTGTTCTTCAGCTATGTGGACCTCCGGTGGGGCATCACGAATGATCAGAGTAACGATGGCAAGACCATCTCTATATGTCTCAGAGAGGTTCGTGGGTCACATTTCTATTTGGAATTTGCAGTATTGGGTATTCCCGAGAAAGCATAGGTGCATCAACTGATGCATAAGACATTTTAAGACAAATGAATTTAACATTTGACCCCCACCCCAACAAGAGACATGTAACAAAAATAAGTAAGATTAAAGATAATACAACGAAAAAGTAAGATTTTACTATAGGAAATAAAACACTAATGGATTTTACTCTTTTGTGATTTAAAAGTAAGTTGGTAGGAATATGATTTGGATTAAGAATTATCTAGATTCACTCCCCTTTCTTAAACCTACACAACTGTTAACTTTTTTTTGTAGGGTCTTCAGTACTTTGCGTTGTCAGGTTCAGCAGTAAAATCATAATTGCAAAGACATATGAGAAATTAACTTAAGGGCAACTCAATACTTTATTATATATCGCATTCAAATTATTTGCGGATTACTTAGTGCTGCAGTGCAACGTTCGTGCATTTGATTATGTTATTGAAAAATCTTATTCAACTGCCTTAGGTTGACGAGGCAAAATCTAGGTTTTTGCTTCCGTGTTTGATGCGCATTTTGCTTGCATTTGTTGTTGAGGCACAATCAATCAGAGTTTGTTTCGTTTGTTTCGGTTTAAATTCCACATTGTCTCTGATTTCAGATCGACCGTTGTCGTCCCTTCTTTCTTTGTCTTCTTGGTGATCGTTTCGGCTGGAGTCAAAAGGAAGGCGAGGTCGATGCACTCCTCAATAAAACCTACGACTACGCCATCGAGAACTTCAGTCTTCTCAAGTGGATCGAGGAGTACAGATTTAATAGCAGCGTGACACAGGTAAATTATGCTAACATATACATACCTCCCTAGGCTAGAAATGTAAATAAACTTTTAAAGTTAACATACGCATCATTATGATACTTTGGTGATAGGAGGCATGCTCCCATTGCATTTGGTTACGGTATATTTTATCCAAGATATCGGAAGCTGTGTTAGTTTTAGCAGTAGGGTATGGGTTAGGTTAGGTAGAATATTAAGTCCAGGTAAAATATAGCATTTGCTTAATTGTTAAGTTTGAACGCAAAGTCCTTGGAACTGCCAGTTCTTCAATCGTTAAAGGACATCAACTTATGTTACGTTGTTTGAATATAGATTAATTATTCATTCACACTATTGGTCCTTTTTTATTTTATCTTTTTCATTTTCTTTGATAACCCAACACATGTTTAGCAGCAAAGTTTGTGCAAGCTCCTCGTCGTCGTATTTAAAAGTTCGGGGAAAACAGTTGCCATGTGAGGTTCCGGTATTTAAATGTAACAGATTAAATGTGCTAATATATTTTTGAGGGTGATTCGTTCTATCAAGATCAAGCTTCTGAAGGTATATATGTTTATAAACTTTGAACTCGTTTAGGAAAAGAGAAATTAATTGATATATTTCGTTTTATGTCAACACGGTATTTTCATTAAACGATGCATATCCATTCGCATGAAGACAAAATGTATAAAAGCACACACTTCAAATAAGCTTCTCCTCCTTCTGTGGAATTACAGGCCAACTTGTTGTCGGTGTATATTCGTACCTTAAAGTTGTGCAGTTACATGTACAGTGCTGTGGAAGATTTAATCTATCTAATATGCCAAAGCTTAACGAAACAATGCACTTGTTATCCACTGAGATATGAAGTAAAAGTGGAACTACTTCCTTTAATATGCTTTGTTTTGCTGCAATCTAAACAGATTTTAATGCTTTATTATTTTTGCAGCTCGAAGTCCTTCATTCGGCCCTTCGGGAAAGGGAGAATGCATCGGATAAGACGTTCTTCTATCTCAGAAAAGCAAAGGTACAATAACTGTATGGTAGATAAACGCTTCGATTTCTGTCATATATATTGTCTATGTAGAGGCACTACCATTTGTCGTCTAAAGCCCTTCCCAAGGAAAGTGCCATGGGCGAACGATATATCTGGAATTTAATCTATATGTTCATTTTTGTAAAGCTTATCAAGATTAAGGATTCGGTTGTTTAATAATCTTTTGAGATAATCGCTAGATGAGGTCGGCTACCAGGGCTACCGGGGCTAAACCCAACGGCTACCTTTAAACTGACTCATATTGTCGAAAACTTCTTAGAAGATCAAGCATGTCACACACGAAGCATCATTTAAATGACGTAGGAAGGGCGTCAGTGTATCATGTGGTGTATGACGCACCATGTAAGAGAGATATATTAAAAAAGTTAAAAGAGCCATATCAAAAGTGTAAGCATTTATTGTATATTTTGTGTATGGGATAATTGCCTTCCCGGGTCTATTGACGATCGACGCAGGTATTATCGCAGTGGAAATTACACCTAATGTTCAACGGGCAGAAATAACTTTACGGTGTCAAATTTATGGCTGAGAACAAATTTAGCATTTGTTAGTCATAATGATACTTTCATGAAACAGTGCCCTGGACAGGCTCGCGGCCTTTATACTTTCTTGTATCATGTTCACTCCTTCAATGCAGACGAAAGAGGAGCTCCTGAAGGAGAAAAGACATGAGCCTGAATGGAAGATCGATCAGCAGAAAAGATTCCGCCAAACTGTGGAGGAATCGGGCCTGCCAGTCCGCCATTACGGTGCAGCTGATGAAGGCACAGAATTCATTCGAAAGGTATGCCACACCCATCTAAATGATTATGAAGTATTGATCTTTCGATTAGGACAGTTAAAATTCTCTTACTTTAAATATATGTACGTACTAGGCTCAAATAAGCTACTAACGTGCAAATTACCTGTTTTATGATTTCCCGATTTGGAAAGATTGCAGAAGTTTATGGATGAATAACAACGTCTGTATTGCAATATTTGTAATGATATGTAATTAAATTAGGAGAAATTAAACTTGTGATGCAGATGTCAGTCATGTGTTTAATTATTCACTAAATATTGGTCGTAGCTTTTTCATCAATATAACATTTAAATCCATTATGCTAACTGACCCTACAGCGAACCTGAACAAATAGTAATGGCCTACAAATTCAGCAATCAATAAGTGACTGTGGTAACGACTCCAAGAAGATGTTCAAATTTGCTAATGCACTCTTGAATCGCAAACAGACATCTCCACTTCCAGCGAACGCATGCAGCAAATCCCTAGCGTCGCTCTTCAGCCAGTTCTTTGTTTCCAAGATTGACAGTATCCGAAGGCACCTCTGTACCGATGTTGCTCCACTTCCACCACTGTCTTGTATTGGACTTGCAACACTTGCAGATACTACTTCAGAGGAAATTGAGTCACTTATCCGCAACAACCCTGTGAAATCATGTGAGCTTGATCCGATTCCAACTAAGCTTCTGAAAGAATGTGCCGCTATCATATCTCCTTACATTGCCGATGTGGTCAACCTGAGTCTGCAGAGTGGGAAAGTTCCGAAAGCCTTGAAGATCGCTCATATTCATCCACTACTGAAGAAGCCTTCATTAGATCCAGAATGTCTCCAGAACTATCGTCCAGTCTCGAATCTACCTTACTTGTCGAAACTTCTGGAGCGGGTAGCCTTCTCTAGATTGTATGATTACCTACAGGAGAATGATCTACTCGACAATCACCAGTCAGCTTACCGTGCAAATCACAGTGTTGAGACCCTGCTCGTCAACCTGTCCAACAACATCCTGACAGAAATGGATGTTGGTAGGATCACAGCAGTCGTGTTATTAGACCTGTCGGCAGCATTTGATACTGTGGACCATCGTATTCTTGTTAATGTATTGTCATCCATTGGAATTCGTGACCACGCACTTGAATGGTTCATGTCCTATTTGGATGAACGGCAGCAATTGGTATGTGTAAATCATGAAAGATCTGATCCTGTCAAGCTCAGTTGTGGCGTCCCGCAGGGGTCAGTCGGGGGGCCGTTGCTGTTTTCCTTGTACATCACTAGGCTCAAGCAAGTTTTACAGCAGCATGATGTCAAGTATCACTGCTATGCAGATGACATCCAGATCTACGCATCATTCCTTCCCAATCAAAATGACGCAAGTCGGACTGTCAAACTACTTGAAGCTTGCGTCAAAGATGTGCAAACTTGGATGAACTCGAACTCACTCAAACTGAATGATAGTAAAACTGAATTAATTTTATTGGGTTCCAAATCAAATCTTGCTAAGATACAGTCGTTCAATATATCCATATCAGATTCTGTAATTAGTCCTTCCTCGCAATGTCGTAACCTTGGTGTCATGTTAAACTCGTCTATGTCATTGTCAACTCATGTTTCTAGTATTTGTAAGTCAGTCAGATATCAACTGAGAAATCTAGGTTTTATTAGGAAATACTTAAGTCGTTCAACCACAGAGAAACTTGTACATGCTCTTATTTCATCACGCTTAGATTTCTGTAATTCTATTCTCTATCTGCTCCCTAACACACAACTTTCTCGACTCCAGAAACTGCAAAATACTGCTGCACGTATTCTCACACTTTCTTCTCGTAGAACCCACATCACCCCCATTCTCAAAACTCTTCACTGGCTCCCGGTATGTGACCGAATTATTTTTAAGTTGTTGTTGCTAGTTTTCCATTCCTTGTATGACTCTGCTCCTTCCTACAATATCAAGTTGATTGTTAAGTATAAGCCTACAAGACATCTTCGTTCATCTCAATCCTCCTTATTAGTTGTCCCTAAGACGCGCAGTTCCTGGGGGGATAGAGCATTTTCTCATTCTGGTCCGTCCCTTTGGAATAAGCTGCCACTTAGTATTCGTAATTTAACTACCCTTCATGCCTTCAAAGTTGCTCTAAAAACCCATCTCTTTCTAAACAGTGCTATCTAATCATGTCAATGTAGCGTAATAATTTGTGTTGTTTTAGTTTACTTTATTTTAGTTAAGAAGTTATATTTTTGTGATAGTAATACATGTATGTACAGCGCCATGAGCGTCAGAGCCTGGCGGATACCGGCGCTATATAAATATCCATATTATTATTATTATTATTACTAACGATAATTTGGTTATTTCTCTTATTTGTCTACTTTAAACAGGACTTAGAGCGATGTATCAACCAGGAGTTCCCACCAGAATCAAAGCTCTCCCCACTCCAGCGAGAACGCGAAGCTCATTTGTCCTTTGCCGAAGTCCGCCGAAGAGTATACATCGGGCGGGCCGAGTACTTCACAAGAATCAACGACTACTTTGCCGGAGATCCGAAGTTACCGCTTGTGGTTCTCGGTGAATCCGGAAGCGGGAAATCGGCGCTTGTCGCCAACTGGTGTGGCCGATTTGAGGATGAGCACCCGAATGATTTTATGTTCATGCATTTCATTGGTAGCTCGGCAGACAGTGCTTCGCATCTTAGATTAGTAAGAAGGTATAAACTCAGAGACAAAGCTTTATTATTTATTTTTTTTTGGGGGGGGGGGGGAGAGAAGGATGTTTCTCATAAAGGAAGGGGTGGAAAACAACAAGGAAGAAAAGATTAAAAGATAGGACCACCCCCTCCCGCTCCCCCAGTTGTTAAGTTGGTTTTTAAATCAATGCAGAAGACATGTGTCCCAATCGCTGGTGGTGCCCCCATCAAACGGTTAGAAAATACCAACACATACCAGGAGAGGGGATGGGAGGGGGGGGGGGAGAGGCGAATAGGCTCTAATAATGATCATGATAATAATAATAATAATAATGATAATAATGATAAAAATATATATAATTTTGTGAACCTAGGGAAGCCTCATCAGCTTCAATGGTTTTTACCTGAAGGCCCTGCAGTCGTTAGGCCTAATACCCCATAAATCGCCAGTTACCGATTTACACATTAATGTCTTGCCAAAGGACATTAGTCCTGGGCTGAGATTCTACCCTTCCACTTATGGATTGAGAGTCATGTGAATGAACCACTATACCAGGATACGTCTACAGACAATGTTAGAACCCCTCTCACTGCCTAGTAGTTTATCTTCTACGATTGATTTTTTCTCGCTCCCCAGACTGTTTGAAGAGTTAAAGCAGCATTTCAACCTTGAACTGGGTATCCCAACATCTGACAAATCTCTCGCCCAAGACCTACCCAAGTGGTTAGCTCTTGCGGGGAGTTACGGGCGGCGAGTGTTCATCGTTCTTGATGCATTGAATCAACTGGAATCCGGGGCAGGTGGAGAAGGTAATATTTCTTATAGCTCTTCTTCTTCTTCTTCTTCTTCTTCTTTTTCTTCTTCTTTTCTTTTTTTCTTTCTTCTTTTTCTTCTTCTTTATCTTCTTCTTTATCTTCTGTTGTCGCTGGCTCCTTCACTCCTGACGATTCATGCATATGCCTAGAATATGATTGCAGATGACCTGAAGACTCGGAGATAATTGTAAAGTATACTACCTTGTGAAGTTGACATCAGTTAATTTTTTAAAATTGTATATTTGGTATTTTACATCTGAAATACATAGCATTCAATATATATAGTACGTTAAAACTCATGCTTCTCCGACAATATAATTTCACCCATGTACCCAACAATCTACTTTACCACAACCCTATGCCCTAACATAAGACCCAATTGCAACAATAGTAACTATAACCATAACCCTCACCTTTCACGCAAAAGCACTTGTGGGAAGATCATCAACGCGATTAATTTAACACGTTGAGTGCTTCACTTCATATTAGCCGTTCTGAATAACATTATTGTTGTGATTGACTAAAATATATCCCTCTCTCTCTATATATCCACTTTTTTATTGTAACAGGAGATGAACTTGAGTTGAAATGGTTGCCTCGTGAGCTCCCGCCGAACGTTCAAATGCTTCTTTCTACATTGCCGGGAAAGGTAATATATCAGTATTTATATCAGAAATCAGCTTTGTCATGAGCATTACTTCATGGCTAAATGTTTCCTTTCCTAATTGTTCATAGAGGTGTCGTGGTCATGTGGATACGTCACTGGACTGTTGATCACAATTTCCGCGTTTGAGTCCCGCCGAGCCACGAATGTTCTTTGGCAAGACATTGGTCAACATTTGCCACGCTCAACCCTGGTGATGTAAATTTACCTGGCAGGAATCAATTCCTTGAAATGCTAGAGCGCCGTAATGGCAGCCTTGCTATTCAAAGCCAGGGTAATAGTCGCGAGCGCCAGGAGTGTCAAGTCGGACAGAAATGAGTGCTATACGAGAACCTAATATCATATTTATTATTATTATTCCCCACATGTGATATTGTTCATAATTTCGAAGATGTAACGTTATTCCATTTTTTTTGGAATTACGATCCTTTCAAATGTTGAAACCCAATTAATTACTGGATTTATGATCCTTTTTTTTTTAATCTTACGAACGTAATGAAATGTGAACAGTAATCAATTTTCGGAATATTGGACCTTGGGTTTAACGGACTTCGGAATAATAATGAATCATGTATTATAATATTTTAATCATGAACTTTCCGAAAAACGTACCTTTGGAATAACGAACCCTCGAAATAATGAACCTTGGGAATAATGAAACTTCGGAGTGCAACATTTTTAGGAATTGTGAATATTTAATAATTTGTTGAACTTACATAATTATGCCCTTATATGGGGAGATTGCGTTGTTGGAATTATGAACATTCAGGAACGCAAGCTTTTTGAGAAACGAACCTTCAGAAGAAGTTCAAAATCTGTCTCCCTGCTGATGTTGTCACTAATCAAGTCATTAACATTATCATTATCATTCACAGACATTGGATGCCGTGAAGGCATTTAACTGGCCAGTCTTCCACGTTCAACCATTAGACCAGGCAGAGAAAGGGGAGATCATACGATGCTACATGGAGCTCTATTCTAAGAGTCTCAATGCAGAACAAACAAATATGATTGTTAACGCTAAGCAGACATCTAACGCTCTCTACCTTAGGGCCTTGTTAGATGAGGTGAGTTTATAATGAATATTGTTTCATTTAACCGACCAAAGCTTTGACATTATTGATAGTATACAAGTCACTGGATTCAATTACTTTTCTGGACTTTACAGTTGCCTAATCTCCACTACGCTCCATTCCAGCCAGTCACAATTTTGAGAGCGTGCACATGCTAATCCAATTACATTGACTTTGAATTTCGGTTTAAGTCTCCTGTTTCCTGAGGCTTTATGCATGAAAGTTGTGATTCATCAATGCCATTATGGCCGGAGGTTACTGTAGCTATTATATAGCTGAATCCAGAAAAAGAGGTTATATTCAAGAATACATAAGAGATTTAACGCGTTATTAAAGGCAGGAACATATACACGGAGTGTAAATTCTCGTGCAAGATTTGTATAAGTCTCTCCATTGGTACAGGGGTTCCTAAACAATGGGATTAGGTCGGTTCTATTGATAGGTGATGGATAAATGTTTGATAAATATATAGAGAGATATCGTGGTCGAGTTGATAAGTCACCGAACTATGGACTACAATACTCGAGGTTCAAATCCCTGCCACAACAATGTTGTCCTTTGGAAGGACATCAATCTTCATTTGCAATTCTCCAATCGGTGAATCGGTGGACTACCCATTTTGTTAGTCATTACGTTAGTATACACTGTATTTGTGACGATGGTCGAAAGGTCCGTAGGAGTTCAAAATTTGATAAAGGTGGGAAAATGTAAATCCAACTAAATACTTTGGCAAGATATTAATCTACATTTGCCACTTTCCACCCAGGTGTTAAATGGGTACTGGTAGGAAGCAATTTCTTCAATGCTGTTAGCACCGAAATCGGCTGCCTAGCAGAGCCGGGTAATAGTTGGATCTCCTTGAGCACCATGCATGGTGGATATGTGCGCTATATAATTATCAAAGTATCAAAACTATTTGTGTTTGTCCTAGGTTCGTGTGTATGGATCCTTCTACGAGCTCACGGCAGCTATCAAGACCTACTTAGAAGCGCGGGATCCTGGACAACTTTTTGTCAAGGTCTTAGAACGACTGGAGTCTGATTTCGAACGCGGAGAACACGGAAGGTAAATGGGGCTGTCACTGTTACCTTTTTTGTTCTTCCTTTTCTTTTTAAAGCACGTCTGTACCAGTTCGGCCAGGGGGTTAGACCACCCAGTGTGGTCACTGGCAAGTGGCTATCTCATCAAATCAGCTCTCAATTAACATAAGAAAAAGAGGATCATGGGGGTACCAACGGGCGCCGCTTAGGCATTGTTTTATATAAAGAGGGAGCAAGTAGATACGAGTAGTACAATGGGGATTTAAAGGATGAACAACTTATCATTTACTTGTAATGGAATTGCCAATTATTCGCATGCAGCCTCCACTGTTCGTTGCAGAAATATCTAATACTACCTACTACACAGGTTTGTAAAGTTCTGTTTCTCGTTATGTTTAGATTTGTGCGTGGTTTTCCTGAACGCTGTAATGAGCTTGAGATTCAAGAATTGCGTGAATATTTCGCGAGCCATTATGAATGACATCGTTACTAGAATTCAGTTATTCAGTATAAAAGCTGTTTGTCAACTTATAACATAGACTACATTACATAGTTAGTTGACAACAAGGCATAGTGATATTTAATGAATATGAGCTCTGATTGTTTGGTCATGATTTTATGCAAATTCCTTCACTTTACATATTTCATGCTTTAAAACATCATTAACTTGCAAACGGATGCGTTCGTTAATCTTTCCTTATCCTACATAGACCTAACTTGGTTCGTGACACAACTTGCGCTATCTGGTGTAGTAGCAGGGGAATGAGTGAACAGGAACTCATATCGTATTTGCAGGTGAGAAATCCTAGAAAGTACCAAAAAAATCGTTTTCTTGTTCGGTATTCCATACATTTTCTATATTGTGCACCATGACATAAAAAGATGCGGGAGAAAATTGATTGAAAAAAAATGGTTTTGTGTGAGGTAATAAGTTTGTCAATAACTGTGTAAACTGTATCAAACTCTTTTTGGGAACATTGTCTGGTATGTTCTGAATAAGGACGGATAGACAGTCAGATCTAAATCTAGACGTTGTTTTTATCTTTTTATCTCTATGTGTCTTTTTGCTGTAGGTTCCATCCCGTGTTTGGTCGCCATTCTACCTCTCCCTCGAAGAAAACCTCGTCAATCGGAACGGCATCGTCAACTTCTTTCACGATCATTTACGCCAGGCCGTAGAGCGCAAGTACGTCTCGATCCCGGCAGATAAGAGAAGAGGCTTCCTCAAACTAGCCGAGTTCTTTGAGAAACAGGACATCAACGAAAGATATGTATGTATAACTAATTAACGATGCATTAGTTCATCATGAAAGGGTATTAATTCTTGTACCTGTAATTCACATTACCAGCATGGCTATCATTAAGGCACATGACTGTGTAGGGTTTGGAGGTGTCAGATCAAATTCGCAGACAGAGCTGAAAACTGTCATCATAATATTATTTTATAAATATCTTTAAATTGCTGACAGACATTTAGACATGTGATGAGGATTTGAAAAAGAATTGTATTACAAAATCACCATGAATTAATAAAAGGAGAATTAAGGAAAAGAAAGATAAAATTATAAGCTTTGAAGGTTATCTTAACAATGTTTTAAAATATCCTTCTTATAGTAAAAACTTGATTAAATCTTAAACAGAATACCCTCTATGAAAAATATAAATTAATAACATATATATATATATATATATATATATATATATTTGGGAGGCT
Organism: Strongylocentrotus droebachiensis; assembly: GCA_035222895.1. Taxonomy (NCBI): domain Eukaryota; kingdom Metazoa; phylum Echinodermata; class Echinoidea; order Camarodonta; family Strongylocentrotidae; genus Strongylocentrotus; species Strongylocentrotus droebachiensis. The sequence continues at coordinate 133,057 of JAVYIG010002429.1, read as the reverse complement.
ATGTCAGTATTCGATAACGAAATTGCATGACCTCACCGAATACTAACAAATATTAAACGATTTTCCAATCCCTTACAGGTGGAGGAGTTACCAGCCCTGCTGATGGAAGTGAGTGACCTTTCACGACTCAAGGCGGTGGTAATGATACCCAAGGCCTTCCAACTTCTCATGAAGACATCAGAGGGTAAAGTGCGGCTCATCCAAGCATGGAGAATGGTAAGGGTTATTCCCGTTTGGTCTAATCTCCATTAAGTCTACTACCCATTTGGTCTATGGCCCATTTAGCTTAACTTTCACTTTGTCTAATGCCCATTTTGTGGACTATCCATATTGCCGTTTGGTCTAATCTCCATTAGGCTAAGTCTACTACCCGTTCGGTCTATTATATATATTCTTTTATTTATTCGTAGCAACCAAAGGGTTGCCCATTAGCCTAATTTGCATTTGGTCTGATTCCCAATTTGTCTAATGCCCATTTTGTCAACTATCCATATAGTCTAATAATCATTTAATCATAAATAATAATCACCATCGAATTATTATTAGACGTCATGGATGGTAGACAAAATAGGCATGAGACAAACTGGGAATCAGACAAACTGGAAATTAGACTACATGTTCCTGGCGACTGGCATCATAAATATATCAATCGCAATTCTTAATATTTGTTTAAATGTCAATATTACGAAAATGCAATGCAAAATTATTTTGAAACCCTGCCTTAATGGAGAATCTTGTAAAAATATGAAGATCAAGGGAGATTCCGAAGACAATTGCACACTCCTCTAATTCCACGTGATGCAACTTGCACAGTAGTACTTTTTTCCTGTGTAATATCTAACTTGGTGTGTATGTTCACTTTCACTACACACACATTAATGTCTAACTTTGAAAAACAGCTTGTAGCTGACAAGGGCAATCCTTCACATGAGTGGAGAATAAATAATTACATACAAATAAAAACGCACCCCGGGCACACACATTATTTGCGCATTGCTTTGAAAACGCTACAAGGATTATTATTCTTATTGTTTGGTCATATGCACTTGAGAAAGACGTTGAGTAACGTAAAAGAAAGTGTAACCTAATAAAAATTGTTTGATTTAAAATCATGAGGTTTCTCTTCTTCATTTGCTAGCGTCAAAACCTTACCGTACCACTACATGGTTTTGATATCGAATATATACTGTTTAATTGTCGATAAGTACACGAAGCTGAATAAGAAGCTTGTTTCCGATGTCCACTATGAATTGTTTGCAAATGTATATTCCTAGCATGAGCATTTTATTCATGATGAGGACCTCAGCTCAATCTATGCTTATGACGACTCTTCTTTTTTAAATATTTTACTATGAAAGATTGTTTGTGCTGAACGTTTGCATATGTATGACGATTTGAATGGAAATTAAATGAACATCGAGGTAAATATATATGCCATTGAAAAAGCAAATCATGCACCATTTTATTATTATTGGTATAATTTTCATTTTCTTCTATTTTTTCCGTTCTGAATACATTGTAAAATCAGTATACATCAAAACATATATATAGAGAAAATATAAACTAATTCAAAAAAAGACGTGGCCAGGGCTCCAAGATGAGCAAAGCTTGATGCGTTGTGAGCCCTGGTAATTGAGTATTCTCATCACACTTATGTAGTGGTGGTTATTTTACCTGACTGCTAAGAAAGCATAAATGCTTGTAAGTAAGCAACTAGACGGTCGACGGCTTTAGGTCCTCTCCGAGGGACCTGGTAATGAGGATTAATGCCTTACCCATAATTTTCTATCTAGCTTGGCGGCTTCGAGCAAGCAGGTCAGGCATACTTGGAATACGTCAACCACTCTAATGCTTTCAAGGAAGTCAAGGAGAAGGAATCCCTTCTAGCTTGTCTCACAGACTTCTTCACAGAGCTGGGTATCCTCAAAATTGCCAGGTATGAAATGTTTTAATTTGATCGCATAACAACTCTTTCGGTCATAAAATTCCAAAATAAATATCCAAAGTGTGTGGAAAACTAGACGAAATTCAAAAATTGAAAACATGTCGAAAGAAGATTTTTAGAATTATTAAACAGTTTGTTTTTTACTTGTGCAATGGTTGTTTGACTCTTGCTCCTGGAACAATTGCTCCGCTCTATTTTTTCTACACTACCATATTTCTTGCCTTCAACCCTGGACGCAACAGTATACTTAACACCTATCGTAAAGTTGACCTTAAACCCAATTGCGACCCTATAATCCTAACCCTGCACCATTGATGAAATAATACCTGGACCAATAAATATTTTCGGAGGAGGCAATGTAGGGTCATCTAATATTAAATGATGTAAAAGATTGGATAGGCCTAACCTTTTCGAATTTCACAAATTTCTTCGTTATCAATGTGCTTGTATCTACATGCAGGCAATTGAATGAGAGACTTTTGAGTACATTGGAGGACCTCCATGCTAGAAATGACGTGTGTCATGTGACACATCACGTGAGATATGAGACCAAGAGGACAAATAGACATCGTGACGTCATTGAGGTGAATATATTAAAAGGGAAATATTCGGATTTTGCTTCAAATGAAGTAAATTAATTAACAAAATGCCATGTATTTCAAGTCGGTATCTCTACCTTAAAAACTACACATATTCATCGCCTAATAATTTACCAGCATCACAATATATTTATGTAACCTGTTCCGGCGATGAATCTTGTTGTATGAAATAACCGTACATTCCAATGATGTCGTCCTTATTTATTGAAAGAGTATGTAACTATTTTGTCTTTCATGTGATCCACAGTATTCCACAAACAATTGTAGTAAATAATAATAAAGCACAGGGCGATATTTTATGTAACAGGTCACATGAGCACATTTTCAATAAATAAAACGCTACTACTTTAGGCAAAACTCGGTCGCCACCTTGTCATAATTTCGTTTGCCACTCCGTATGTCACGATTTCCTCTTATCCATTAAAAATGGCAGTTGTAGAAACAATTAATGGAACAATACTAATATATTAAGGTTAACATACATCTATATGGGTAAATTCTAACTATCATTCATTTCAGAACTTGCTTGAGTTGGGTATAGTGTGTCAGAAGTTAGCAGACTACACTACCGCCGCTGCCTACTTCGAGGACGCCCTCACAAGGCTTGCTCACCCTGACTCCGTTGACCAGCGGCTCCAGATGGTCAAGGCGCTTACTGGTCTCGGGTAAGAGGATCAATCATTTGGCAAAATATTATTGAACACGAACCGTGGTCACACTGACTGAACTTAGTCCACTTATTTATTGATTGCCAAGTGTTAATCCCATAACACTATATATTATTGTAATTATGAAACGATATAGATAGATGCAAATAATTTGGTCAGGAACGAAATTTAGGTCAATTTCACAATGACCTTTTTTTGTGAAGGGGTGGTCGTTTTGTTACAAAATTACGATGATTTGCTCAGGACAAAGAGCTTGCCGTTTGCCACTCCATAATGGATTAACACTATGCGCCTATTATGGGAGGCTAAACCTGAACCTAAACCTAATAAGGTAAGGCAACTTTCCAGAAATAAGGGTTTCCTTGTACCTTAGAGCTTGTCGCTATTTGTAAGGCCGACTCAAGTCTCTCTACTGTAATTGAAACCAGTATCTTTGATCTTTTAGAATACTACTAATCTAGCTGCAATGGATCCTCTAACCTTCTATGAGCCACATCGTTTTGCTGAGAGCAATTTTCAACAAAGTCTCTCTGTATGCTTTGAAATTTGTTACAATAATTTTTTTGAAATATGCCATGTAATAATATGCTTAGTTTAAGGTTTTCTTTTTATCTGTCTCTTTCTTCTTTCTTCTTGTATCTCTCCCTCTCTCTCTCTCTTTCTCGTTTTCTGTTATTATTTCAGCCAAGTGTCTGGTGTGACATCACAACCCTTTGAAGCTCACCGGTTCTTCTTAAAGGCCCTTGAGGTGTGCAACCAGGTTGTACCGGTGAACCATCACTATGTTGCAACCCTGAACGGACTGGTAATTCATCTTTATTCCATAAAACGTTTTGAGTCATGTAGTGTCAAAAGGTTCCAGATATCTTAGAAATCAAAAGAGAAAAAATGCTGGTAATGTTTATTTATGGAAAGCGATAAAAATCTCTTGAATCGGAGTATTAAAAAAATAAGGGATTTCATCAACAATATGTGAAATTATGTTTATATAGCTGGAGCTAAACAAGGGTTTTACCACAGAATATCATAGCCTTAATAACTGTTCCACACAATTTTAGATCCTTATGAAAATTGTGTTTTCCTAATACAAAAGGTAACATACGCCCCTGTTCACATACATTTTATGAAACTATATATTTAATTATTAATGCTTGAGTAAACGCCGCCTCCTTTACTATTTTTTGGATTGAACCTTACTAGACTGGAGAGTTATATCAGAAGCAAGGCAGAGCAACAGAGGCTTTGCAATATCATATTCTCGACATTGTAGAGACTCAACGCACTGCGGGGCTGGGGAAACCAAGAGTGGCGACCATCTTGAATAACATTGGCTTGGCTCTGATAGAGCTAGATCCAACTATAGAGGACGCCCTACCATTCTTTGTTGAGGCCTTGGCGATACTCATTGATGCATATGGACCAGAACATGTCGACGTCGCATCTGTCAGGTATTTAGCATTCTTAAAGGCATTTTTGAAAGTATACTTTAGGTATATATCTGAAAGATGAAAAACGTGAAAAACAATGATTTCTTTTCTTTAAATGTTCATTCAAGTCAACCATGCTCTTCTCTCTCTCTCTCTCTCTTTCATTATCACTAATCTGTAGTGCTATTTGATAACACAAATTCAAGTTGTAAGATCAGTATATGAGTGCAATTATTGAAATACCTATCTAGTCCACAAATTTGTCTATTTATCTTTCAGTGCTATGTAACGGCAGAACAGTGTTTTATATTTATTTTATCATAATGCAGTCTTTATACTTCTGCTTTCATATCTCTACACTTTATCTAAAAAAATGTAATTGGAAGTTGGAAAAAGTCTCCTAACAGTTGTACACAAAATAATTTCAGGCAACTTTCATTCCTATGGATAGCAGAGAATATCGTCTTTCAAATGACACCAAACAATCTGATGCTTTTGAAATATATCTTAAGTTGGACTTGCTGTATATCTCAGATTCACATACTCATCTAATCTCTTGAATTGATCCCTCTTCTACATATCCCTCTCTGATTTTTTCTGACACACATGCACTCACAAGCACACCCACATCCAATTTTGTCTTTCCCATTCTCAGATTGTCTGATAAGAAACAAAAAAATATATTTGTTTAATCGTTCTAATTAATTTGCAGAATTAATCTCGCAGCTTACTTCTTCAATAATAAGCTGTACAATTATTCACTCTACTCCTTGTTCTCTCTCTCTCTCTCTCTCCCTCTCATTGATTTTTGCTACTTGTTTTATTGTTGTGATTATCCAGAATCAATCTCGCAGCCTACTTCTTCAATGCTAAGCTGTACAAGTATTCCCTCCACCAGTACAAGAGAGCTTTCGAGGTCTTCAAGGTTTATCTCGGTCCCCTTCATCCGAAATCACAGGAGGCTCGGCAAGGCCAAAAAGAGCTGAGACCATTCACTTTGGTGCAATGAACATCTTTCCATGCTGACGTCAAAGACGTTGTAGCATTTCAATTGGCCATTGGACGTTTTATAAAGTTCTACCGGCGTTTATTCATTGCACGTTTTGTTTTACTTCTGATGTTTTTCGAATAAATTTAAATTTATATTGGACAAAGTGAAACAAGACAATACTATAAAAGGAGGTATTAGAATAACTTATCTGATTGGTGCACGTCTATACAAATCTAATTTAAAAACACACGCACACACACACACGCACACACACACATTCTCACATCAGGGCCTTTGTGGGGCACCTGATTGTGGGGTATTTCTGTGCGTTCCAGATATACCTTGTGGTCCCCTACTATAGTGGGGTATGTACAACCTGGCGATAACAACCCGGCGGTGTGCTTACGATGTTACCATAAAAAAGTGTGCAAGTTTTAGCACACGCTCACAAAATGTCAATTATGGGGTACCACTTCTAATGCCCCGCAGGGCATAGGACACCAAATATACAGTCATTTGAAAGACTTTACTCTGTGGGGTCCTGAAAAAATACCCCACAAAGTAAAAATGCCTCACAAGGGGTATGTGAAGCGCACATAAAACCCCACAAAAATGCTGAGGTGAGAGCGCACACACCCATACACACACACTTGCACAACATGGGATAGTATTGTGTACTTGTCTATATTGGTTTCCTTCCATAGCTTGTTTTTCTCTTGGTATTTTTTTAAAAATTCCTCTTCCCATTATCGCCCAATACACAAACAATTTTCACACTTCATTGAGTTACCTTTTTATAAATGATTGAATTAAGAATGACATGATGAGAACTACAGAAGAGTAGCAACAAAGACGAAAATATAAACGAGAGATTGTTTATGTGAGATAAAAACAATTTAATATGAATAAGATGTGCTTCTTACACTACGTTAAAAGAATTGAAAACGATTGGGGCTGAATGCAAATCGATACTTAATATTGTTTCAAGATTATTTCATCATCAATTTGTGTCTGTTTACAATTGATGACTAGCAGATTGACTGTTACTGATATGCAAGAATGCAACAACTGTTTTCGTAAGATATCTATCTCTATATTTCCCTGCATATACTCTCTTCTCTGAAATATGTTTTCTACAATACATCAATGATGGTAATATATAATAAATCTAATAACAATATGAGCAATGATAATGTTTGTGAAACACGTCAGTACAATATTGATATGTACAAGGCGCAAAGGAAAACAATACAATAGTTGTATTTGTCTCTTTTTCTGCCTCTTTCCTAAATACATGAATAAAATTCATTGCCTCAATCTTGCAGCCTACTTCTTCAATGCTAAACTGTACAAGTATTCCCTCTACCAGAACAAGAGAGCTTTCGAGTTCGACGAACATATAAACGAGAGATTGTTTATATGAGATAAAAACAATTTAATATGAATAAGATGTGCTTCTTACACTACGTTAAAAGAATTGAAAATGAATGGGGCTGAATGCAAATCGATACTTAATATTGTTTTAAGATTATTTCATCATCAATGTGTGTCTGTTTACGATTGATGACTAGTAGATTGACTGTTACTTTATATGTAAGAATGCAAGAACTGTGTTCGTAATATATATATCTCTATATTCCCCTGCATATACTCTCTTCTCTGAAATATGTTTTCTACAATACATCAACGATGGTAATATGTAATAATTCTAATAACAAAATGAGCAATGATAATGATTGTAAAACACGTCAGTTCAATATTAATATGTACAAGGCGCAAAGGGAAAAAATTGTATATGTCTCTTTTTCTGCCTCTTTCCTAAATACATGAATAAAATTAATTGCCTCAATCTTGCAGCCTACTTCTTCAATGCTAAGCTGAACAAGTATCCCTCTACCAGTAAAAAAGAGATTTCGAGATCTTCAAGTTTTATCACTGTCCCCTTCATCCAGAATGACAGGGGGCTCGGCAAGGCCAAAAAGAGTTGAGACCATTCAGTGTGGTGAAATAAACATATTTTCGTGCTGACGTCAGAAACATTTGACCATGGGACGTTTTATAAAGTTCCGTCGGAGACGTTGTATTTTTCATTAAATGCTTGTTTTGTTTTACTCATGATGTTTTTCGAATGACTACAAATTAATATTGCACAAAGTGAAACGACAATAATATGGAAATAAGGTATAATAATTACTTGCACAACATGTCCTAGTATTGGGTGCTTGTCTCTTGTCTCTATTGGTTTCCTTTCCCTAACCTTTTTTTTTTCTTGGTATTTTTGGAAATACCTCTTCCTTTAAAATTCATCCTCCCATCATCGCCCAATACGCACAAAACCTGCACACTCCATTCAGTTAATCTTTCATAAATGGTTGAAATATGAATGAGATGTTGTTGAGAATTTCAAAAGTGTAAGAACAAAGATGAAGATATAAACGAGATATAATTTATATGAGATTAAAACAATTTTATATGAATACACTGTGCTTCTTACATTCCGATATAAGTATTGAACACGAAGGGGGCTGCATGAAAATCTATACTATATAATAATTACTGATTATTTCATCATCAATGGGTGTCTGTTTAAAATTGATGACTAGTAGATTGACTGTTACTTTGTATGCAAGAATGCAAGAATTGTGTTCGTAAAATATCTATTTCCACAATTCCCTACATATAGTCTCTTCTCTTAATTACGCTTTCCACAATACACTAATGATGGTAATACTAATTCTAATAACAATATGAGCAAAGATAATGTTTGTGAAACATGTCAGTTCAATATTAATATATACAAGGCGCAAAGGAAAACAACAAAATAGTTGTATTTGTCTCTTTTTCTGCCTCTTTCCTAAAAACATAAATAAAATTCACTGCAACAATCTTACAGCCTGCTTCTTCAATGCTAAACTGTACAGGTAGTCCGTCTACCAGTAGAAGAGAGATTTTGAGAACTTCACGTTTCATCACGGTACCCGTCATCCAGAATCATATAGTCTCTTCTCTCAATCATGCTTTCTACAATATAATTATGGTAATTATAATACTAATAACAATATGAGCAATGATGAAGTTTGTGAAACACGTCAGTTCAATATTAATAATAAATGTATGTACAAGGTGCAAAAACGCAATAGTGGTAGTTTTCTCTTTTTCTGCTTCTTTCCTAAATAATACTATTAACAGTGAACATTTATAATGCGCGATGTCTGTCAAAATTGTCACTCCTGGCGCAGTTGTGTGAAAAATTGTATAATTGTGGGCATCCGACCATCAAGTAAAATACACTGACATAAGTTAAAGTTTAACATACTTCAGGACACAATTTTGCAATAATAGAATTACAATATTACAGAATTACAATATATTTACATCTATATAATTCACTGCATCCTTTTTGTTAAAATTCTTGGAGAAAATAATTAAATCATGCAATGATCTAATTGAGGTTTCCTTCTTTCAAACAGCCGTAAGAAACATTACAGTGCTTTTTTTACCCTCGAAAATGTAGGATTATATATCTATTTAAGTGATTATTTTTGAACACTTATTACAGCAACGCGGCATAACTCCCTTCACGTTAAACCAATACTAAAATGAGTAACACTGTTTTGAGGGTGTTGTAATTGGTGTCTTTATCAAAGGAAAAAATGCCTGAGAAGCTATGTGTGATAAGATACAGAACATTAAGTGTGGTGCTCTAAGGTGTGTTCTACGAAACCCCGCGGCAAACCGGCACCTTTTTATGACAGACGTTTGTTATTTACGTCGGGCGAAGCTTCATCTCCGTCTTCTTGAGGGAGTAGTAATAACCGAGCCATCGAACCCAGACCACACCCTTGGAGTACCTCCCTGTTAGACCATTCAGGTATTGGCCGTTGAGGTTAGCACTAATGCACTTATTGTACCACCAGCCTCCTTTGTAATGACCGGCGCAGTTGACCTCTGAACTATCATGATCGCGGTCCTGTGTACTGAACTGATTGCCTTCATGATACGACATACTGTCACCTGCAGAGAAATGAGAAAATGATTTATGGTATACACATGATATAAATTAGTTCAATATATATACGATCTCTCCGTACTCGAAGCCGTCCGTTCGTCCATCCAGCTGTATTTCGATGTAACAGACAGCTACGTTAGGGAGCATTCGTTATTATTCATGGATACCTTTTTTCAACCCCTCACTTCCTGACTTGATATCCTTTTACGGGTTGCAGAAAAAAAAAAAAAAGCAAAAAAAAACATTCAACAACAAATCCCCTCTTCCCCCTAAAAAAAAAACACCGCTGTTGTTTACCTCGTCATTTGAGAGAGCGTTTGATGGTTAATACCGTTTTACCGTAATACCGTGTATTTACTGTATAAATGAATTACGGTATTACCCTATGACACTATTAACGTATAACCATTTTATCATTTAACCGTATAACTATATGATTGTATCACCATAGGGCTTTTAACCGTATTACAATGAACCATATAAATAAATTACAGTATTACAGAATTGCCTTTTTACTGTGTTACCGTATTGGCCTAACGTATTAACATATTACCGTATAACGTATCATGCAGTACCATATTAACATACCTTTGGGTCATTCCGCGATTTTACATTGGTCCAATACGACATACCCCCATTTATTTCATGTCGAAAAAAGGAAAAAAAAACACCTTAATTGATACGACCAATTAATAATATAAGGGATATCAAGAGGAACCAAAATGATTAATATCATGTACAGGACACATTGCAGGGGATCGCCCTACTTCATACCTGCGTCTCCGGAGTAGTTGCCAAGGGCCAGGATGTACTTTGCGACCTCGCCCGCAATACTGAAATTGCTGTAGGTTGCATAGCGCGTTTGTTCATCGAAGTCTTCGAGGTCGATTTGTAGCTCGTAATAACATTAGTTAAACCACGAGGAACCATATTTTTGATTAAAACCATGCACATGACATTATTGCAGGCGATCGCCCTATTACATACCTGCGTCTCCGAAGTAGTTGCCAAGTGCCAGGGTGTAATTTGCGACCTCGTCTGCAATACTGAAATTGCTGTAGGTGGCATAGCGCGTTTGTCCATCGAAGTCTTCGAGGTCGATCCGTAGCTCATAGGTCTTATTGCGGGAAAGACGGTGGATGTTGTCGTTACCGAGCCAGTGCTCGGAGGAAACGTTTCCAAAACCGTCTTTGTAATCGGACCAGTAAAGAGAGAAGTCAACAAAACCATCTTGTCTACGCTGGAAGACCTACAGAGAGAGTGGGTGGGAGGAAACGGGAGAGAGAAAGACAGATAGAGACAGATAGAGACAGATGGAGAACGAGAGAGAGATAGAGAGAAAGAGGCAGAGAGAGAAAGAGAAAGAAAGAAAGAAAGAGAGGGACAGATATCGAGATAGAGTGAGAGAGAGAAACAAATTAAGAGAGAAAGATAGAGAAAGGTGTAGAGAGAAATGGAGAGAGAGCGAGAGAGAGAAATGGAGAGAGAGCGAGAGAGAGAGAGAGGGAGAGAGAGAGAGGGAGAGACAAAGAGAGAGAGAGAGAGAGTGTGTGTGTGTGTGTGTGTGTATTAAAAATTAATTAAGAACACTAATTGCACTTGTGATGATTTAAGATGCGATGTGTGTTATCAAAGTTTATGGAATTACTTTTGAAAAGCGTAGCAACACGTAAAAGAATGACTGTTATCACATTTCGCTCCAATCATAAGGATACGCAGTCTCAATTTGTGAGCCAAGACGAATGCGATGGCAAATACTTTAAACAAAAATTAAAAACTAAATCAACATCAATAACCAATATCGATTCTGTTCTTCATGAGGGCCCCAAAGTTCACACCAGCAATTATAGGATACCCGTTTACAACAGGGTGAAGAGTGGACAATTTTGATGAATGAAATAGGGTATAGTGTATATAATGCCCTTGAGTTGATTCTTAACACGATCCATGTTCGAAAAGTCAACGCAAAGGCAATTGGAATACCCTTTTATATGTCCCATAGAATTTATTTCCCGGATTACGTTATACTTCAATTAAATGTTCCCATATTTCAATAGATGACGCACAAGGTAAGGGTCATTTTTTGAAGATAGTTGCGATCGTGTTTCTTGAAAATCTTTGCGATCATGTCAAAAGTAGATGGGGTTGATACAGATGCCATTCTAGCTATCATCATCATTTCTTACCGTCCAGCGACCTCCGTCCGTTTCCATATCACAGTAAACAAAGAGAGGATCATCACCATCTCCATCGGGATAGATGGGATACACTCCACTGAAATTGGAAAGTCCACCAGTCTGAATCTCAGCGCAGTCACGTGGGAGTCTAGGAACTGATAGGAAACACAAAGGTGGTGTAGTTGAGAGAATTGAATTTCAGAGGACCGGCCTCTCATAGGAAAAGGGTCACGGATTGTATTCTTGCTTGGTACTTGGTGTTATGCTAAAATAATACAGTGTAAAGCTGTACAAAACTTAGCAAAGAAAGTTGACAAGTAACAGGAGGAGTAATCATACCAAGAGGCGCACTAGGAGGATTAAAAAAACACTTTTCATTTCAATAAGTCGCTTTTGATCCTGAATGATTGAATACAAAATCTCATTGAGAGAAAAAACACGCTTAGACTCTTGACTAATGGCCTTGTAATCTCAATTTTGTTATGAACATTAAATGCTACTATATAGTGCAACAACAGATAAGGAATACAGAAATACAGAGTGTGAGTCAATAATTCCAAATGACCCTTGTACTATTCATATTTTATTCATTTTGTGCCAATTCCTGAATATGTCACTCTCCCATGGTTCGTCAAACACCGCACAAATCACTAATTCAGCCATGCGTCAACAAAATGACGCTCCATTTGCAAGAGGCATATAGCCGTTATAACGCCGGACGTTGAGCGGGAGGTGTCATTCGTCTGACGTAGGACTGCGTTAGCAATCTGTGTCGTCTTTGACGCGCCGTTTGAATGTGACACCGTATATATAATAATTGCAAAATAAAGAGCATTTTCGTTGATTAATGGCTTATAGATTAATAGCCATCATAGAATTTATTTTTAAAAACACAGACCTCCATCAGCAAAATGAAACCTTGAGTTCAACGGGAATGATATGAAATGCTCACCGGCCATGGCGGTGACTTGCGTCATTTCGGCCGGTACGATCGTAGACATGTCAGTGAAGTTAGTCATGGCTAATGGTGCTTCTGTCGAAACACAGGATTCATACAAAGCATTGAAAAATATTAAGATGATAATGGTGATAATGATGATCACAATGATAATACTACTTAAAATAATAATGATACCGACATTAACAATTATGATGATAATAATGCTACTATTAACGATAATGATAATGATGATGATGATGATAATAATGATAATGATAAAAATCAGCATCATAATACGAAGAAAAAGGATAACAAGAACAAGAACAAGAACGAGAAGAACGAGATAAATGATATCATCAAAAATATGGCTTTTGATAAAGATTATTTAGGGGGTCTAGGGGTCACCTATCGTGTTAGGTTCATGAAATGTGAAATAAATAGGCTGCTTACTGGCAATGGTTAATCTGAAATGCACGAAGTGTGATTTCTCCACGACTGTATACAATATATGTGGATATTCGGTTTTATTTTAACCATGATGTAATTCTGAAATCATCTACAGGCCTAACAAATAACCCCACTAGGGGTCACATGAGATTTACATTTATTTTCTAATATAAACATTGTTCCGCCCCTTTGGGTTTCAGCCGTCAGAATTGTGGAAAGATGTATCAAAAGAACAACTTTTACCAAACCAATATCGAAACTTGTATAATGCCGGAACATTTCTGGGGCGGTATACCCCCCAAATTATTCAAGTAATTGATCTCAAAACCTCCTCCCGAATGCAAAGGATTGAGGCCCACTTGGAATGTTTTGATTCCCTTATCGCTTTAAAAATATTGTAAATAGACTGGATCAACCCTCTCATAGTGTTTTACTCATGATGCCTCGTTGCCTTGACGACAATAAACAAAATGTCAACCTGGTGATGGAGTTCATATTTGCCAATTTTGTCTCGTCAAAATTTGTTTCTGATAAATAAAAAAAATTAAAAATCTGTTTGTATGTGTATCGGCAAGTCTACAGGAGATAGAGGCATTTGCCTCCCTCCCTCTCTCCCCCCTCCCCCTCTCTCTTTTCTCTCTCTCTTTCTCTTCCTCTCTCTCCCTATGCCTCCTTCACCTGTGACTGAAGATCAATCAACAACAAAAACGGCTTTTAAAATATCAATTATTCTTTAGCTAATACGCTTTCAGCAGAATAGTTGATAAGTAGCACCGAGCCATTTTCACGAATTACGAGTTTTTAATATTTTGATTAAACGATTATTATGAAGAAGAATATTTTGTTTGGCGAATATCTGTGGTACTGACGCAAACTGTGGGGCGTGGAATCATCGAAAAGAAAGAAATAGTGATAATGATAATAATAATGATAATAGTAATAATAATACTTATACTAATAATGGTAATATTAATAGTAGTAATAAAAATACCTATAGTATGAACATTAATGATATTAATAAAAAGCTCGAATTTGTTCAGCTATTTATAGTTACATGATGAATATGAGGTCAATATAATTATTTTTCATTTATCTTTTTCCGAATCAACATGAAAAGCATGAGAAAGCTTGGATTTTTTGTTATCTCTACAAGAACACGGCACTCTTGTCAGTGGCGTACCTGGGGTACTCCGTCAGGGGGGGCAAGCGACCGAAACAAACAAAAAAGGCGATGCTAATTTTCACTTCTGGCGAGCGAGCGAGCAAAAACAAATCTTTAAGTAACGTTTGGTATATAAACTGGTATTGTTGCAAGTTGGGGGTGGGAACATTCACTTGTTAGCGACGTTAATTCCATTTTTTTGCAAAGGAGCGTAGCGAGCAAGAAAAAAATCACTTCTTTTTTAATAATTGCCACTTAAACTTGGATCAATTGTCCCATGCAGGGCGCGGGAACAATATTGTGTTTAGGGTGATTTTATACCCATTTTAGCTAGCGAGCCAAAATACATCTTTCTCTCAATTAATTGCTATATAAAATTTGTTTCATTGTTGCAGGTCGGGGCGGGCACAATCGTGTTTAAGGCAATGTCAATCCCATTTTGGCGGGCAGGCAACCCCCTACATTTCTATTTTTAATGATATTGTAGCAGGTTAGTGGTGGGCACATAATTCCACGAGCTCGCGAGCGTAGCGAGCGAGCGAAAAAAAATCACTTCTCTTTTATAGGGAAAATAATGGTACATAAAACTTGGGTTCATTGTTCCATGTCAGGGAAGTGATTATTAAAAGCGGTGTTATTTCTATTTTGGCGAGCGAGCGTAGCGAGCGAGCAAAAAAATCACTTCTCTTTTATAGGGAAAATAATAGTACATAAAACTTGGGTTCATTGTTCCATGTCAGGGAAGTGATTATTAAAAGCGGTGTTATTTCTATTTTGGCGAGCGAGCGTAGCAAGCGAGCAAAAAAATCACTTCTCTTTTATAGGGAAAATATGGTACATAAACTTGGGTTCATTGTTCCATGTCAGGGACGTGATTATTAAAAGCGGTGTTATTTCTATTTTGGCGAGCGAGCGTAGCGAGCGAGCAAAATTTTTGTAATGATAATTGGTTCAGAAATTTCAGATTTTTTTGTTGCAGGGCAGGGCTTACACAATCATGTCTAACGTTTGGTACATAATTATTAACTGGTTGTTGCAGGTTGGGGCGGGCACGTTAGCGGTGTCAATTCCATTTTGGCTAGCGAGCATAGCGAGCAAGCAAAAAAAAAATTCTCTTTTAATAGAAATTAATAAATAAACTTGTTTTTATTGGTACAGGTCAGGATGGACGCAATCGCGTTTTACGCGATTCAATTCCTTTTTGGCGACTAAAGGGCGAAAAAACTTTTCCATTTTTAATGATATTGTTGCAGGTCAAGGGTGGGCACAATTATTTCCAAAGCAATATCCATTGATTTTATTCGCGAGCAAGTGTAGCGAGCGAGAAAAATGAATTACTTTCTTTTAGTAACATTTGGTACATACACTGTGTGTTATTGTTGCCATGGTTGCAGGTCGGGGCCAGTCGGGGCAGGCACAATTGTATTCTAGGCAATGCTAATCCTTTTCTTTTTTCAGGGGGACGAGCAAGTGAAAACATTTAATACAAAATAGGCTAGCAAGCAGTTCGCGCCAGCGAAGAGTTTCGAATTTGTTATATCACTTATATTTTCCTATTTTCATTTGTCTTAATTTTTCAGGGCCGTATGCGGAATATTTTTCTGGTGGGGGAGGGGGAAAGATGCGTTAAAAGTTTTCGAAGAATCTCAAAAGCAAAAGGAGTGAAGGGAGTTCGAGCGACCGAACTGGTCATATAGGGTACTTTTGCATTTTCAAAAGTAGAATTGAAGGATTTGGTATAGGACTACACTACATTTTCAGAAAAAAAACTGTACGTTTTCAAAATATCTGGGGTCAACTGCCCCCCCCCCCCTGGTGCGTACGGCCATGGTCTTTTTTTTTTAATTTCCCCATTTTTTTCCTTTCCTTTTCTTTTCCCTTTTTCTTCCTTTTCTCTTCTTCTTCCTTTTTTCTTTCCTTTTTCTTTTTTTCCTTTTTTCTCTTTTTTTCCTTTTTTTCTTCCCTTTTCTTTTTTTTTTTTCTTTCCTTTCCTTTCTTTTCTTTTCTTTCCCCTTTTTTTTCGCGTGGAGCCCGTCAGGGGGGGCACTCTGCCCCCCCTGCCCCCCCCATAGGTACGCCAGTGACTCTTGTCTTTAAGAAATGAAATGGAATTCTGGTAATAAAATGGGTCATTAGTAAGCCTTTTGTTTAGGCAGCAGAATGTGATCGAACAAACGAAAACGTACTGGTAGGGCCTGACAGTTTACATTTTCTCAATGCGCGTTTATCTCTTATATGCATGAGTCGTTCGCCACTAATAGCACATGAGGGTGTGTGCGTATGTGCATGTGTGTGTGTGTGTGTGTGTGTGTGTGAGAGAGGTGTGGTTGCGTGTATTGGGATAGGGGTGGGTGGGTGCGTGTGCATGCGTGAAATGGAGTTTTGTATATGGGAGTGTGCGTGTTTGCGGATTGGTGTTGAAGACAATCATAACAAAGGAAATTTGAGCAAAGTTAGAATTTGAGTTTGAATTACATTCCAATAAATTCCATTCAACTGGACTGAGCTATTAGCAAAAACAAGTAATACATTACTATTCAAGACAGAAAAGTACAACAGAAACACGCTTTATTTCTTGTCAACAGAAAGAAAGGCTGTAGACATTGTTTGATCTGTTCGTTTGTTTTCCTTGTTCATCTTCTTAAACTTGTCTCCTCAAAAATCTATTATTCCGCTACCATTTTATTTTCTGTTCATTCAAGTTTATTTAATTGTCCTATTCCTAAGTCCCCTTTTGCTCTTCCATACATCTATTTCTAACGTACCAGAAATAATTTCAATAGAAATCCGCAAATTATATGGCATGAGTGAGGTTTTTTATTCGAAAAGATCACTTCACTATTAAGCTAAGCTTTGTTTCTCCCCAGCATTTCACACATAGACTTGTAAATTATGTATGTGATTAGACCACAGCCCCATCTACTGACATTTCATGAAACCTTCGACTTTTGGATTTCATATGATAGACAAAACGTTGAATCGTGCCAATTTCCATGATGTTTGAAGAAAACAAATATTAAAATGTAATACACTATCTTTATATAAGGGATTTGGCAAGGGAAGTGGGGGGGGGGGGGGAGCGAGAAGGCGGAACCAAATTGCCAGTATTAAGACAAATAAAATCTAAAACCAGGTAAATGACCTAAACCTTCCTTGAGTTCACTAATGTTCTTTCTATCAGACAACAACTCCGAGCCCCAAACTTTCTGAACCATTTACCATCGCTACTATTAGGCCTACTGCTATGATATTCATCAAAACACACATGACATTAAAAGAATAGGAAAGGTCACAAAATATTCTTATTATGTTTCCTTTTCAAACCTTTATCAGAACTCCATTTTTTTTTAAATATTATTGTTCTTACGCTCATTGCAATGTTTCCCTTGAAATCCAGCTGAACAGTGGCAAAGATAACTTTCCATAGTCTCCTCGCACCAGCTGTTTTCACAGAGCTTCTTGTCACAATCTATTAAAAATAAAGGAAAGAAACTTCGTTGGTGTGTGTGTGTGTGTGTGTGTTTATGCGTATGTCTGTGAAACGGGTGAGCATGTTTTGGTCTTGCTTTTTGATTGCATGCTCAATCAAACAAAAAACCTACGACTTTATATGAACTAACGGAAATGGAAATATGAAACTGCCAGCTTTTACCAACACAAATTTGTAGTTTTTTTCTTTACCTTTTCATTCTGTGAATAATTGTACATGTACTTATTCTTTGATAACAAAAAGAGGGAAATTTACCAGACTTTAACAAAAAAGTCTAACAACTCCTATCAAGGCCTTGGCATCAGGAGGGGCATAATATTTGTTTTCCCGCAACCCAGTACAGTTAAATTAGGAAATCACTTCTTGAGGGCTATCGGATTATTAAAGGGGAGACTGACTATTTATCTAAGGAAGGGTCTTTTGAGACCGGGCGTTTCACAAAATATCGACTTAAGTTGGACTTGAAACGTGGCAGGCTTTTCGAGGGACGTAGAAATCGTGGTCACAAATTTATAGAATTTGTTGTAGTTAATTGTTAAAGCTATACAATTATCGATAAATCATAACTTATTGGGTATTTTTCCTCAAATTGTACATCTGGTGAAAGATCTTTTAGGGGCATATACTTCCTATCATCATGAAATAGTATCAGTCCAAATCTTATGTAGAACTTGAAATTACATTAATTTTTTCAATGAACGGTAAAATAAATGTCAATTCTGTAGATTTGTGACGACGATTTGCACATCCCTTGAGAGACCTATGATGAGAGCAAACAGTGCATGAACGGCCTGTCATTGTACGATTCCATGTTAAGTTGATTTTTAGTCTTTGTGAAACATCCCCCTCCAAGATCTGTCTTCATTTCATGCCTTTACATGTGCAATCTTACAAGAGCTAACATAATTATTCCACACCCGGTTAGCTACTAGTATACACAGCATGCTGAATTGTTTTCTCATGGTCGAAAAATTGTAAGGAGGGACTTAATAATATTACTCCCTTTGCTCCTCCTTCACAAACGCCGGTACATACTTTTTGTATTGGTAAGAGGTACAGCAAAGAGAAAAGCTATATTAATAATTTTGTTCCGATTGCAGTTTGTTTTAATCCTCTTTGTAGCCATGCCTTGAACCATAATGCATGACCGTAAAGAGGAATTTTTGCTGTTGGGAACGATTTATTGCATTTTCTATGTTGTTTTTTATTTGTGGGAGATGCCGTACGGTCACGATTCAGTGGCAAAGCAATGGCCTCGTAACTGTGAGGCCCCAGGATCAAAACCGTGTCGATGTGTTATATTAGTGCCCTTTTGTGAGGCATTAATCCTCAGTTCTGTCAATTATGACTTAAGGACGCAGGTCCCCTTGTTGATAAGCATAGTCGCATAAACATGCTTTAGGAGTCACGCAAAACTAACACTAGCAAATTTGTATTCAATAAAATCTGAGAGTGTATACTATTATTTAGATGTATTAGGAATAAACCATTGTCAAAATCGTTCCATAAATTGTGGTAAAAGAAAATATTCCACCTTTATGACGAACAGTGTTCAAGAGTCATCCAATCTATTTTAAGTAGGTACAGTGTATTTTGTATCATAAATGCATTTTGGCCACGTGTGATGAGAGGAAAACACAAATCTGACAGAACCGTAAACGTGAGGTTTGCAAGGTAACGGGGTAATTCATTGTTAATATGTTGTTTGATGGTGATGGTATTAAAGTTTTGACTACGTAAGCCAGTTCTTCTCAAACTTTTATGAAAATCGAGGCCCACCATTTGCTCTGTACTATACGAACAAAAAATCAGATATTTGTTTTCCTTCAAAGAAATTGTCAATCACACAAACACCCTAAAAATAAGTATTGAAAATATGTTTCTTTTCAACCCATGTATGGAAAAACTATCCCGTCATCAACAACAAAAAAATGTTTTTTGAAATGTTATGTGCAGAGCATATTGGTGACCGTGTTTCCTATTTGTGATTGATTTATCACAACCTCAAAAACCCAGAACTTTCTTATGTTTAATCGGACTTTGCTCTAAATATCACTGACCGGTTCATTTCAATGCTGTGCTTTCATTAAAGCCCGTCTACACTAATTTGGCCAGGGGATTAGACCTCCCTGCAAGGTCACTGACAGGTGGTTATCTCATCAAATAAGCTCTCAATTAACATAAGAAAAAGGGGATCATGGGGCACCAACCGGCACCGAGTACGCATTGTTTGCTATATAGAGGGCACAAGTAGCTATAAGTAGTACAGTCAGGCTTTAAACAAACTTAATACCAGTATTTAGTAGTTGGAGAAAGGTGTATTGTATTGGCGCGGGAGCTCAGAGGAAGACCACCCCCCCCCCCCCCATCATTGTACATGCCGTTTTTCCCAGGCTTCATTTAACCAAGGAGTTTTAAGAGCTGGAGTCCCAACTGGCAACAAATTATTTCAAGCAGCTGCTGTTTTCTAAGGTTGCACAATCGAATCTACAGGTGTTCCAGGGGCGGCCAAGCGACTTCCAAAGTGTGGGGGGGGGGGGGGGGGGAAGACACCAACAAAAAGGGCACTTTCTGGAATAAAGGGGCACCTACAAATGGACATCTCAAAGCGAAAATATACCATTTTTTAGACAGTGGTATATATACATTGCGATTACATTACCAAAAAACTATATCATTCTTGGAATTATGAATCTTTGAAATTATGAACCCTATTTGAGTTTCGAAACAATGAAACCTTATATTCTATGCGAAATTATAGACGTTCGGAAGAACAAAACATGAGTGGACAGCCAAAATGTTTGCTGGAGTTGTGAACCCTATGTTATGTTTGGAAAAATAAACCACCGGGCCTGGAATTTGACATTTGTATTCCGGAATTATGAACCTACTTAGAATAAGATAACTTCGGAAAACAAGTGCCCTTGTAATTATAGCCTACTTTTATGTAACGAAAAAAAGAGAGGGGTCTAAATGATTACCAGGAGATTTGCATATTCTGTATCCGGGAGGAATTCCTAACTTTCCTTTCCGTCTAGGGCAACCGTTAGCCGCCGGCGGAACAGGGATGAGTTTTGGAATCATCTGTACCATACTGCCGTTGGTGTGTTGCTTCTGCAGACACTCGTTGAACATTGGTAAGGTGTAGTTGAGTCCAAACACGTTCTTGTGGCAGGTTTGTGTCCTTTTTGTTGCATCTAATGGCACGGGTAAACCTGTGTGCCAGAATGATGATGAAGATAATAATAATATTAATAAAATGATAATAATATAACACAACGGAGAAGATGAAGATTGATAACAAAACGAAAGTGTTGGTTTTTGGCAACGGGGTCTTGCCCCTGGACAGTTGAGCCACTGCACGCTACAAACGCTCTTTTTCATCTACAATCTTATTTACCTACCTTGCCAGATAAATTTCATAATTCAATAAAAAAAGAAAGAAACATCTTTAACGTTGGTTTTAAAACTACACGCTACTCATAAGGTGATTAGTCTGAGATAATTAAACAAAAGAAGGCAAAAAGATTTCTGAATACAAAGGAAAATAATGAATCCCGTTGAAGAAATAATCATAACAAATATTAAGTACATGTATATTACAAAATTCGGTAAAAACATAGATAACACTTATTTAAATAGGGTTGCAAACGGGTTTTAATTTTTATGTCTGAGGAGTAGGGTACATACCAACCGAAAGGAAGATCACCGTGCCATATATGCATATCCAATGAAGGTTTAATTTACTGGTCTGTAATTAGAAACAGGTTTACACAATAAATGTCATGACTTTAAAGTTTTTATGTAAATTTAAGAATAATAAATTATCTAATTATCTATGTGGCTTATCTTATCATAGACCATCTCGAATAGTATGCAGATATCGGACGGTACGTGCCTCCCTAGTAACCCAAGTGGGAGCGGCCTACTTAATTACACAACTTCGAGAATGTGCCCCCCCCCCCGCCCTTTGAGGTGATCATCATTTTACTGTATTTTTTTTCTTTTGTCAGATGATATTGGGCTGCAGCCCACATCAAGGCGGTTCCACTATACAGGCGCATACTCTTAATTGACACTTTACTACGATTCCTAAAGCCTTGGGCAGAGCCTGGTACTACCAGTCTCTGGCTGTGTTGAATAAAGAGCAGCCTATGCAATATGTCGTCATAATAGTCTCAGAGTGCAGCCATTGTTAGGCACGGTGACTGACAAGACTTTGCGCCTGTTAACTAAGGTAGTTATGTGGCCAGTTAAATAACTAACTGACTATTGATAAAAGTGGTATTCTGAACTCACGTTAAGTTTAAAAGAATAAAAGCATTAGCTTTTCATAAACAGTACGCCTTACAATTCAAGATTTTTTCTGCAAGATAGACACAACTTCAGCGACTTTTACACTGTAACCCTTTCTTATAGAATAAAAACAACCTTTAGAATCATCATTGTGATTATTAATTACAAAAAATAGATCATAAGGTCATGTATACAAACAATTTTTTCTTTTGTCGTCAGTTCTTACCATTTTTGTGAATCCTCAGTCATGGAGTCCTTGACGTTAGGATGATTATGCGTAATGGAACTCTGTTCTATCGAAGTGTGACTTATTCTCACATTTGAATTCAGTCCATGAATCAGCTAGGTTGCGAACACAAAGCAACGTACGCATTACGTTTTGCGTCGCGTAGCAGCAGTAGGCACGGATCAAATGCAACCCTCACGATGGTCTTAATTGCATGTTCTCTCACATGTAAGAGTAATAAGATGTTTCTTTCCCCTTCACCCCCCCCCCCCCCCCATCACAGTGCCCCCATAAATTCCTGGGTCCATGCTACGCTATTGCAGTGTTGTATAGCAATTACACGCGCGTGGGGTGGGATGAAAAATTGAAAGGAAAGATATGTATGCAAGCTTTTACTGAGTTTATTATTGGTTACATAGAGACGAAATAAATATGACCCATACTAAGCTAGACAACGTATTGCAAAGAATGGAATATCTAAGGAGGTTTAAAACGATGTAGTTTACCACTCGAGACGTAGCATAAGTACTTCAACTAACATGTAATGATTATTGCTTTGACATAATAACATTCTTAATAAAATGTTTGCAAGTCTTGGCGCCGCTCATAAAATTGCAAAATAAAATTAAACCTAAATTCAATGCAAGGCGCCGCTCACAAAATTGCAAAATAAAGTTAAACATAAATTCAATGCAAGGCGCCGCTCATATAATTGCAAGAGTCATTGTTAAGTGCTTCAGTACAAATGATTTCATTCACATGTTTTACGAATAATTTTGGTTTAATACTGAGAATGCGAATTGCATATATTAAGCCTTGCTAGGTAAGTTAACCCATACCTTTTCTACCACCTACTAGCATCACTGTCTAGTATTTTATCTTCTTCGACTTATCTTTCTCTCTCCCCAGATTGTTTGAAGAGTAGAAGCAGCATTTCAAGCTTTAATTGGGTCATTCTTAAGTGCTTCATTAAAAATTATTTCCTTTACCTGTTTTACGAATAAATGTTTTTTAATATTCAGGATTCGAATTGCACACATTACGTGTTGTTAGGTAAGGTAACCCATACCTTTCCCCCACCTAGCAACATATCTGATATGATTGTTAACGCTTAGCAGACATCTTACTCTTTGTACTTCAGGGCCTCGTTAGATGAGGTGAGTTAATAATTACTGTTTCCAATTTATTTTAAAAAAAGAAGAAATAAAAACAATTAACCGATCAAAGCATTTGCAGCATTGAAATTATACCAGTCAATGGTGTCAATACGGTTCTGCACTTAACGGTGCCTTCTCTCCACTCCGCCGAAAATATCCCAGTCAGAGCGTGCACATGATAATCCAATTACATTGACTTTGGATTTTGGTTTGCGTATCCTGTTTTTTAACCTAAGTCTATGTGTATGAGAGTTGAGTTTCACCAATGCAAGTTCTAAACGAGTGATTATGATGATCAGATCAGATGTATGACAAATTGTTTTAATAATAATAATAATATTCAGCTTTTTTATAGCGCAAATCACAATAAGTCTCTAAGTCTCTCAATATCTTGCCAAAGGACATTAATGCGGCGGCGGGACTCGAACCGCGGACCTTGTGATCGACAGTCCGGCAACGTATCCACTCGACCACAACACCTCTACAAATGATTTTACCAGTTCAAGAATGTATGATTTGTATGATTAGCTATCGCGTGACTGGATGATGTGAGAAGTGGTTGCATGATCTATTCATGTAATTGTATTATCCTTTTTAATATCAGCATTTCCTGCTATTACTTTTTGTTTTTACTTCTAGCCCCCCCCCCCCTTGCCATTATGACAGTATAGGTACTGTAGTTAGGTCCTTAACAAAGTAAAATCAAGAAAAACTTAGACAATCGTCTTCAAGATTACATAAGAGAATTAACACGTTATGAAGGGCGGGAATATCTACACGGAGTGCGAGTTCTCGTGGCAGATTTGTTATAAGTCTGTTCATTGTTACAGGGGTTCCCCATCAGTGAGAGAAGGTCGGCTCCGTTGATAGTTGACAGATATATAGAGACATATCGTGGTTGTGTTGATAACTCACCAAGCTATGTACTACAATGCTCAGAGTTCAAATCCATGCCACATAACACTGTTGCCATTTGGGAAGACACCAATCTTCATTTGCGTTTCTCCAACGCAGTGAAAAGTTGAATCCAGAAAACCTTAGACAATCGTCTTCAAGATTACATAAGCCATGTTCAGACGGGGTTTTGCTTGTCGGTGTAAGTTAATCCCTGCAGCAGACCAAACGGCGATTCACCTCTTAATAGGGCTAGTCACATGTGGGGTGTGTGTCGTAGTCGAGTGGTAATTTAATCATTTGACTGGATATTCGAAGGTTATGATTTCAAGCCCTGCTTCAACATTATAGTGTCCTTTGGTAAGACATTAATATACTTTTGCCACTTTTTACCTGGATGTTAAATGGGTTCCGGTAAAAAGGAATTCATGCAATTCTATATAAAGCACCTATAATCGGTGGTCACACTCCATCAGCCGGGTTATATTGGAGGATATGAGCGCTGTGAAAAGAACTATACCATACTTGGACAAAATCTCCTAAACGATGTATATCAAAATAATCTCAGGCAATTGTTATTCCTATGGACAGAAAAGACTAACGTCCTTTATTTGACACCAAACAATCTGATGCTTTTGTAATATACATTTTGGAGACTTTGCGAGCAGTCCACCTTTTTTTAGACTCGCTGTATATCTTAGATTCACATACCCATTCAATCTCTCGACCTGATCCCTTTCTACATATCCCTCTCTGTTTTGTTCGTACACACACATACACCCAAACACACGCACACACACACACGCGCTCACACACACACACGCGCGCACACACACACACACACACACCACACACACACACACACACCCTATCTTGGCTTCCCTTCTCTTAGATTGTCTGATCAAAAACAAAAAGTTCTATTTGATTAATCGTTCTACTTCATTTTCAGAGTCGATCTCGCAGCCTTCTTCTTCAATAATAAGCTGATAAATGATCGAAATAAAAATAAGATGCTGTTAATAATTACAGAAGAGTAGCAAAAAAGACGAAAATATAAACGAGAGATTGTTTATATGAGATAAAAGAAAATTTAATATGAATAAGATGTGCCTCTTACACCACGATATAAGTATTGAACACAAATGAGGCTGCATGAAAATAGATACTTGATAATATGCAATGATTATTTCATCATCAATGTGTGTTTGTTTACGATTGATGACTAGTAGATTGACTGTTACTTTATATGTAAGAATGCAAGAACTGTGTTCGTAATATATATATCTCTATATTCCCCTGCATATACTCTCTTCTCTGAAATATGTTTTCTACAATACATCAATGATGGTAATATGTAATAATTCTAATAACAAAATGAGCAATGCTAATGTTTGTGAAACACGTCAGTTCAATATTAATATGTACAAGGCGCAAAGGAAAAAAATTGTATATGTCTCTTTTTCTGCCTCTTTCCTAAATACATGAATAAAATTAATTGCCTCAATCTTGCAGCCTACTTCTTCAATGCTAAGCTGTACAAGTATCCCTCTACCAGTAAAAAAGATATTTCGAGATCTTCAAGTTTTATCACTGTCCCCTTCATCCAGAATGACAGGGGGCTCGGCAAGGCCAAAAAGAGTTGAGACCATTCAGTGTGGTGAAATAAACATATTTTCGTGCTGACGTCAGAAACATTTGACCATGGGACGTTTTATAAAGTTCCGTCGGAGACGTTGTATTTTTCATTAAATGCTTGTTTTGTTTTACTCATGATGTTTTTCGAATGACTACAAATTAATATTGCACAAAGTGAAACGACAATAATATGGAAATAAGGTATAATAATTACTTGCACAACATGTCCTAGTATTGGGTGCTTGTCTCTTGTCTCTATTGGTTTCCTTTCCCTAACCTTTTTTTTTTCTTGGTATTTTTGGAAATACCTCTTCCTTTAAAATTCATCCTCCCATCATCGCCCAATACGCACAAAACCTGCACACTCCATTCAGTTAATCTTTCATAAATGGTTGAAATATGAATGAGATGTTGTTGAGAATTCCAAAAGTGTAAGAACAAAGATGAAGATATAAACGAGATATAATTTATATGAGATTAAAACAATTTTATATGAATACACTGTGCTTCTTACATTCCGATATAAGTATTGAACACGAAGGGGGCTGCATGAAAATCTATACTATATAATAATTACTGATTATTTCATCATCAATGTGTGTCTGTTTAAAATTGATGACTAGTAGATTGACTGTTACTTTATATGCGAGAATGCGAGAACTGTGTTCGTAAAATATCTATCTCCACAATTCCCTACATGTAGTCTCTTCTCTAAAATATGTTTTCTACAATACATCAATGATGGTAATATGTAATAATTCTAATAACAATATGAGCAATGATAATGTTTGTGAAAAACGTCAGTTCAATATTAATATGTACAAGGCGCAAAGGGATTTTTTGTTGTTGTATATGTCTCTTTTTCTGCCTCTTTCCTAAATGCATGAATAAAATTCACTGCATCAATCTTGCAGCCTACTTCTTCAATGCTAAACTGTACAAGTATTCCCTCTACCAAAACAAGAGAGCTTTCGAGTTCGACGAACATATAAACGAGAGATTGTTTATAGGAGAGAAAAACAATTCAATATGAATAAGATGTGCTTCTTACACTACGTTATAAGATTTGAAAACGAATGGGGTTAAAAAAAAATCGATACTTAATATTGTTTTAAGATTATTTCATCATCAATGTGTGTCTGTTTACAATTGAGGACTAGTAGATTGACTGTTACTTTATATGCAAGAATGCAAGAACTGTGTTCGTAAAATATCTATCTCCACAATTCCCTACATATAGTCTCTTCTCTGAATTACGCTTTCCACAATACACTAATGATGGTAATACTAATTCTAATAACAATATGAGCAATGATAATGTTTGTGAAACATGTCAGTTCAATATTAATACGTACAAGGCGCAAAGGAAAACAAACAAATAGTTGTATTTGTCTCTTTTTCTGCCTCTTTCCTAAATGCATGAATAAAATTCATTGCCTCAATCTTGCAGCCTACTTCTTTAATGCTAAACTGTACAAGTATTCCCTTTACCAGAACAAGAGAGCTTTCGAGTTCGACGAACATATAAATGAGAGATTGTTTATATGAGATAAAAACAATTCAATATGAATAAGATGTGCTTCTTACACTACGTTATAAGATTTAAAAACGAATGGGGTTAAATACAAATCGATACTTAATATTGTTTTAAGATAATTTCATCATCAATGTGTGTCTGTTTACGATTGATGACTAGTAGATTGACTGTTACTTTATATGTAAGAATGCAAGAACTGTGTTCGTAATATATATATCTCTATATTCCCCTGCATATACTCTCTTCTCTGAAATATGTTTTCTACAATACATCAATGATGGTAATATGTAATAATTCTAATAACAAAATGAGCAATGATAATGTTTGTGAAACACGTCAGTTCAATATTGATATGTACAAGGCGCAAAGGAAAACAAAACAATAGTTGTATATGTCTCTTTTTCTGCCTCTTTCCTAAATACATGAATAAAATTCACTGCAACAATCTTACAGCCTACTTCTTCAATGCTAAGCTGAACAAGTATCCCTCTACCAGTAAAAAAGATATTTCGAGATCTTCAAGTTTTATCACTGTCCCCTTCATCCAGAATGACAGGGGGCTCGGCAAGGCCAAAAAGAGTTGAGACCATTCAGTGTGGTGAAATAAACATATTTTCGTGCTGACGTCAGAAACATTTGACCATGGGACGTTTTATAAAGTTCCGTCGGAGACGTTGTATTTTTCATTAAATGCTTGTTTTGTTTTACTCATGATGTTTTTCGAATGACTACAAATTAATATTGCACAAAGTGAAACGACAATAATATGGAAATAAGGTATAATAATTACTTGCACAATATGTCCTAGTATTGGGTGCTTGTCTCTTGTCTCTATTGGTTTCCTTTCCCTAACCTTTTTTTTTTCTTGGTATTTTTGGAAATACCTCTTCCTTTAAAATTCATCCTCCCATCATCGCCCAATACGCACAAAACCTGCACACTCCATTCAGTTAAACTTTCATAAATGGTTGAAATATGAATGAGATGTTGTTGAGAATTCCAAAAGTGTAAGAACAAAGATGAAGATATAAACGAGATATAATTTATATGAGATTAAAACAATTTTATATGAATACACTGTGCTTCTTACATTCCGATATAAGTATTGAACACGAAGGGGGCTGCATGAAAATCTATACTATATAATAATTACTGATTATTTCATCATCAATGTGTGTCTGTTTAAAATTGATGACTAGTAGATTGACTGTTACTTTATATGCGAGAATGCGAGAACTGTGTTCGTAAAATATCTATCTCCACAATTCCCTACATATAGTCTCTTCTCTAAAATATGTTTCTACAATACATCAATGATGGTAATATGTAATAATTCTAATAACAATATGAGCAATGATAATGTTTGTGAAACACGTCAGTTCAATATTAATATGTACAAGGCGCAAAGGGATTTTTTTTTTGTATATGTCTCTTTTTCTGCCTCTTTCCTAAATGCATGAATAAAATTCATTGCCTCAATCTTGCAGCCTACTTCTTCAATGCTAAACTGTACAAGTATTCCCTCTACCAAAACAAGAGAGCTTTCGAGTTCGACGAACATATAAACGAGAGATTGTTTATAGGAGAGAAAAACAATTCAATATGAATAAGATGTGCTTCTTACACTACGTTATAAGATTTGAAAACGAATGGGGTTAAAAAAAAATCGATACTTAATATTGTTTTAAGATTATTTCATCATCAATGTGTGTCTGTTTACAATTGAGGACTAGTAGATTGACTGTTACTTTATATGCAAGAATGCAAGAACTGTGTTCGTAAAATATCTATCTCCACAATTCCCTACATATAGTCTCTTCTCTGAATTACGCTTTCCACAATACACTAATGATGGTAATACTAATTCTAATAACAATATGAGCAATGATAATGTTTGTGAAACATGTCAGTTCAATATTAATACGTACAAGGCGCAAAGGAAAACAAACAAATAGTTGTATTTGTCTCTTTTTCTGCCTCTTTCCTAAATGCATGAATAAAATTCATTGCCTCAATCTTGCAGCCTACTTCTTTAATGCTAAACTGTACAAGTATTCCCTTTACCAGAACAAGAGAGCTTTCGAGTTCGACGAACATATAAATGAGAGATTGTTTATATGAGATAAAAACAATTCAATATGAATAAGATGTGCTTCTTACACTACGTTATAAGATTTAAAAACGAATGGGGTTAAATACAAATCGATACTTAATATTGTTTTAAGATAATTTCATCATCAATGTGTGTCTGTTTACGATTGATGACTAGTAGATTGACTGTTACTTTATATGTAAGAATGCAAGAACTGTGTTCGTAATATATATATCTCTATATTCCCCTGCATATACTCTCTTCTCTGAAATATGTTTTCTACAATACATCAATGATGGTAATATGTAATAATTCTAATAACAAAATGAGCAATGATAATGTTTGTGAAACACGTCAGTTCAATATTGATATGTACAAGGCGCAAAGGAAAACAAAACAATAGTTGTATATGTCTCTTTTTCTGCCTCTTTCCTAAATACATGAATAAAATTCACTGCAACAATCTTACAGCCTACTTCTTCAATGCTAAGCTGAACAAGTATCCCTCTACCAGTAAAAAAGATATTTCGAGATCTTCAAGTTTTATCACTGTCCCCTTCATCCAGAATGACAGGGGGCTCGGCAAGGCCAAAAAGAGTTGAGACCATTCAGTGTGGTGAAATAAACATATTTTCGTGCTGACGTCAGAAACATTTGACCATGGGACGTTTTATAAAGTTCCGTCGGAGACGTTGTATTTTTCATTAAATGCTTGTTTTGTTTTACTCATGATGTTTTTCGAATGACTACAAATTAATATTGCACAAAGTGAAACGACAATAATATGGAAATAAGGTATAATAATTACTTGCACAATATGTCCTAGTATTGGGTGCTTGTCTCTTGTCTCTATTGGTTTCCTTTCCCTAACCTTTTTTTTTTCTTGGTATTTTTGGAAATACCTCTTCCTTTAAAATTCATCCTCCCATCATCGCCCAATACGCACAAAACCTGCACACTCCATTCAGTTAAACTTTCATAAATGGTTGAAATATGAATGAGATGTTGTTGAGAATTCCAAAAGTGTAAGAACAAAGATGAAGATATAAACGAGATATAATTTATATGAGATTAAAACAATTTTATATGAATACACTGTGCTTCTTACATTCCGATATAAGTATTGAACACGAAGGGGGCTGCATGAAAATCTATACTATATAATAATTACTGATTATTTCATCATCAATGTGTGTCTGTTTAAAATTGATGACTAGTAGATTGACTGTTACTTTATATGCGAGAATGCGAGAACTGTGTTCGTAAAATATCTATCTCCACAATTCCCTACATATAGTCTCTTCTCTAAAATATGTTTCTACAATACATCAATGATGGTAATATGTAATAATTCTAATAACAATATGAGCAATGATAATGTTTGTGAAACACGTCAGTTCAATATTAATATGTACAAGGCGCAAAGGGATTTTTTTTTTGTATATGTCTCTTTTTCTGCCTCTTTCCTAAATGCATGAATAAAATTCATTGCCTCAATCTTGCAGCCTACTTCTTCAATGCTAAACTGTACAAGTATTCCCTCTACCAAAACAAGAGAGCTTTCGAGTTCGACGAACATATAAACGAGAGATTGTTTATAGGAGAGAAAAACAATTCAATATGAATAAGATGTGCTTCTTACACTACGTTATAAGATTTGAAAACGAATGGGGTTAAAAAAAAAAATCGATAGTTAATATTGTTTTAAGATTATTTCATCATCAATGTGTGTCTGTTTACAATTGAGGACTAGTAGATTGACTGTTACCTTATATGCAAGAATGCAAGAATGTTCGTAAAATGTCTATCTCCACAATTCCCTACATATAGTCACTTCTCTTAATTACGCTTTCCACAATACACTAATGATGGTAATACTAATTCTAATAACAATATGAGCAATGATAATGTTTGTGAATCATGTCAGTTCAATATTAATATGTACAAGGCGCAAAGGAAAACAAAACAATAGTTGTATTTGTCTCTTTTTCTGACTCTTTCCTAAATACATGAATAAAATTCATTGCCTCAATCTTGAAGCCTAATTCTTCAATGCTAAGCTGTTCAAGTATTCCCTTTACCAGAACAAGAGAGCTTTCGAGTTCGACGAACATATAAACGAGAAATTGTTTATATGATATCAAAACAATTCAATATGAATAAGATGTGCTTCTTATACTATTTTATCATTATTGAACACGAATGGGGCTGCATGAAAATCGATACTTGATAATAATCAATCAATCTTGCAGCCTACTTCTTCAATGCTAAACTGTACAGGTAGTCCCTCTACCAGTAGAAGAGAGATTTCGAGAACTTCAAGTTTTATCAGGGTACCCGTCATCCAGTATCATCTAGTCTCTTCTCTATATGTTTTCTACAATATAATGATGGTTATAATAATACTAATAACAATATGAGCAATGATAAAGTTTGTGAAACACGTCAGTTCAATATTAATAATACATGTATGTACAAGGTGCAAACAAAACAATAGTGGTAGTTTTCTATATTTCTGCTTCTTTCATAAATAATAATAATAATAGCGAACGTTTATAATGCGCCATGTCTGTCAACATTGACACTCCTGGCGCAGTTGTGTGAAAAAAATAGAATTGTGGGCATCCGACCATCAAGTAAAATATACATAAGTTAAAGTTTAACATACTTCAGGACATATTTTTGCAATAATAGAATTACGATATATTTACATAATAAAGAATATTACATCATAGTAAATACGATTCCCAAAGTTTGGAAACAGAATATGTTAAGACAGGTACATGTATATAATGCGACACAGGAAGAAAATGAAGGTGTCATGTTTAATTAATGTTAAAATTGATGACTCTTAGATTGACTGTTACTTTATATGCAAGAATGGAAGAACTGTGTTCGTAAGATATCTATCTCTATATTTCCCTACATATACTCTCTTCTCTGAAGTACGTTTTATGCCATACATTAATGATGTCAATAATAATACTAGTAAAAAAATGACCCAAAATTTATGGTTAATACATGTATGTACAAGACGCAAAAGAAAACAAAACAATAGTTGCATTTGTCTCTATTTCTCTACTTTCCTAAATACATGGATATAATTTACTGCATCTTTTTCGCTGTGAGGATTATTGTAGAAAATAATTAAATCATGACAACATTTAGCAAATAGTCTATTAAGGTTTCCTTATTTCAAACAGACGTAAGAAACATTACATTGCTTATGCCTAGGTCATATTTTCCGCGGCGGCCGTGCTGTTTAAAATATCTAAAAGCCAATAGCAATTATAGGACCGCCGCAGCATTCCAACGGTCACATACGGTAGCGGTCACATATGTTACGGTAGCCGCACGGCGTAGCTTGAATTTGTGGAGACACAAAATCTGCGACTTTCGTACGGTCTTTGAAGTGATGACGCACGATCGCCTTAGTAGGTCAATGGGGCGTCCCTGCGGCGGCCGTAGCTTTTTGACAAATACTACGGCAGACGCAAGGTAGCCGCCAGATGGCCGCAAGGCGGCCGAAGGGGGGGGGGGTGCCATACGGCGACCGTGCAGCCAGACTAATGCTACCGCTTCACCCCTGCAGTATATAAAACGCAAGGCTACTGTACGTCCGTACGGACGTACGGTCGCCATGGAACCGCTCTACGGCAAGGCTACGGCGTATCTAATCGCTACGGCAAAAATAGAAATAAAAACAGTCATAACTCCGCGTTATAATCCCACGGCGACCCGTATGGCCTGTAAAGATAGGGATACGCCCTAGGATGACACTGAGGCCACCACAGATCTTCTGCGGCCGCCGCAAGTATTTCTCGCTTTCGGGGGCGTGCGGCCGCTGTATCCTAGTCGTAGAGCAAACGAGACCAAGGCATAATTCCCCGAAAAACCCTAGAAAATATAGGATTAATTTCTATTTAAGTTCATATTTTTGAACACTTATTACAGCAACACGGCATAACTCCCTTCAGTTAAACCGATACTAAAATGAGGTACACTGTTCTGAGGGTGTTTGTGTCTTTATCAAAGAAAAAAAAGAAGCTGAAAAGCTATGTGTGATAAGATACAAAATACAAAGTGCGGTGCCCTTAAGTGTGCTTAACGAATCCCCGCGGTAAACCGGCACCTTCTTATCACAGGCGTTTGTTATTTACATCGGGCGAAGCTTCATCTCCGTCTTCTTGAGGGAATATGTAAGACCGAGCCATGCATGCCAGACTACACCCATGCCGTGTCCCGCATTTTTGGTAGGACCATTCAGGTATAGGCCGTTCAGGTTAGCATAATGGCAATATGTGTACCACCA
This sequence comes from Strongylocentrotus droebachiensis, assembly GCA_035222895.1. Taxonomy (NCBI): domain Eukaryota; kingdom Metazoa; phylum Echinodermata; class Echinoidea; order Camarodonta; family Strongylocentrotidae; genus Strongylocentrotus; species Strongylocentrotus droebachiensis. The sequence continues at coordinate 99,053 of JAVYIG010002429.1, read as the reverse complement.
GCCTCCTTTGTACTTGTCGGCGCAGTGTACCCTTGTATCATCATGATCGCGGTCCCGTGTACTGAACGGATAGCCTGCATGAAACGACATACTGTCACCTGCATATAAATGACAAAATGATTTATGGTATGCACATGATATCAATTAGTTCAATATACACTGTCGCTCATAACGTTGGAATATTTTTGTTACCCCAATTTATGGAATTATTTTGACAATGATTTATTCCTAATAGATCTAGATATAAGTATACATTCTCAGATTTTATTGAATAATAATTTGCCAGTGTTTGTTTCGCGTGACTGCTAAAGCATGTGTATGCTAATATGCTTATCGACTTGGGGACCTACGCCCTTCATGTAGCATATCATGTAGTACCATATTACCGTACCTTTGGACGATTCCGCGATTCCGCATTGGCCTAATACGACATACCCCCATTTATTCCATATAGAAAAAAGAAAAACGGACACCTTAATTGATTTGGCCATTTAATAATATAAGTGATACCAAGAGGAACCATATTTGTGATGAATTAGAATGAATAATATCATGTACAGGAAACATTGCAGGGGATCGCCCCATTACATACCTGCGTCACCGGAGTAGCTGCCAAGGGACAGGATGTACTTTGCGACCTCGTCCGCAATACTGAAATTGCTGTAGGTTGCATAGCGCGTTTGTCCATCGAAGTCTTCGAGGTCGATCCGTAGCTCGTAGGTCTTATTACGGGAAAGACGGTGGATGTTGTCGTTACCGAGCCAGTGCTCGGAGGAAACGTTTCCAAAACCGTTTTTGTAATCGGACCAGTAAAGAGAGAAGTCAACAGAACCATCTTGTCTACGCTGGAAGACCTACAGAGAGAGTGGGTGGGAGGAATAGGGGAGAGAGAAAGACAGATAGAGACAGATAGAGAGAGATAGAGAACGAGAGAGAGAGAGAGAGAGAGGCAGAGAGAGAGAAAGAGAAAGAAAGAAAGAAAGAGAGGGACAGATATCGAGATAGAGTGAGAGAGAGAAAAAATTAAAGAAAGAAAGATAAAGAAAGATGTAGAAAGAAAGGGAGAGAGAAAGAGAGGGAGAGAGAGAGAAAGAGATTGTGTGTGTGTATTAAAAATTAATTGAGAACACTAATTGCACTTGTGATGATTTAAGATGCGATGTGTGTAATCAAAGTTTATGTAATTACTTTTGAACAGTGTAGCAACACGAAGAACAGTGGCTGTTATCACATTTCGCTCCAATCATAAGGATACGCAGTCTTAATTGTGAGCCAAGAAGAATGCGTTATGGCAAAGACTTTTAAAAGATCAACCAAATCAATATCAATAACCTATATCGATTCTGTTCTTCATAAGGAATTTTGAGAGTGATCAATTGCAATTTCTTCGAAAATTACGCAATAATCTGGCTAAGTTAAATAAAGATAACTACCCGGTTATAATAGGTGGTGATTTTAACATGATTAGGGACATCGAATTTGATTATAACGGGAAATCTTCAAACAGGATTTCGAAAAGATTTAATCGAGAATTTGAAAAATTCATGGAAGATTTGCAGCTTTTGGATATTTGGAGATGTAGGCATTCTTTAAAAAGGCAATTCACTTATATGCAAAACAATCCCTTTATGCAAAGTAGACTAGATTACTGGATAATATCGGAATGTCTAGAGGAAATGGTTATGAAGTGCGATATAATTCCATCTGTTGCCCCTGATCATCATTCAATATTTTTACGTTTATTTGACAAAACAGTCAATAAAACGAATGGAAGAAAAGGGTCATATTGGAAATTCAATAATAGTTTATGTGAAAATGCAGATTATGTTAGAGAGTTAAAAAAGAAAATTTGTCAATTAAAAAACGAACTACAAATTAAAATAAAAGACAAAAGGTTGTTATGGGATTTTTTAAAAATGAAAATTCGGAGCTTTACACAAAAATTTTCAAAAAAATTGGCCGATCAAAGAAGAACAATAAGAACAGATTTAGAAAAAGAAATACAATGTTTAGAACAACAATTGACGGAAAGCACTAATGCAGATATTTTAGAAAAATTGGAAAATACAAAAAAGAAATTAAAGGAAGTTTATAGCTATGTAAATGAAGGAATTAGGATTCGATCACGAGCCTCGTGGTACGAGAGCGGAGAAAGGGATTCGCGTTATTTCAATCAATTAATGCAAAATAACAAAAGAAAGAGTACTATTAAAAAAAAAAAAAACCTCAGATGGTGCTATTTGCTGCGATGAAAAAAGGATAACTGAAGAAATCCGGAAGTTTTACAGCATGTTGTACAGTAAAGTAGAGTACGAGTGCTCGGATAATTGTTATAATAGTTTCTTTCAAGGTTTACCGAAATTAACTGAAAAATCTCGAGAAAACTGTGAAGGATCTATAAGTAATAAAGAATGCCTAGAAATCTTACAAGAATTAAAACAGAACAAATCACCTGGAAATGACGGTTTTTCTTCAGAATTCTATCGTACCTTTTGGCCGGATATTGGAGATTTAGTTAAAGATGCCTTGAATGAAGCATATAGATTAGGAGAATTAGCATCGTCTCAAAAACAAGCTCTAATTACGTTAATCGCTAAAGATGGGAAAGATCCCTTTTCACTGAAAAATTATAGACCCATTTCCCTTCTTAATGTCGATTATAAAATTTTAACAAAAATTTTGGCTAAGCGAATCAAGAAAGTATTAAATGAGATCATTATGGGAGATCAGGTGGGCTACATGAAAGGGAGGAATATTGGTGAGGCCATTCGCATTATAGATGATATTATTTTTCATACATCCCGTTACAATTTATCTGGTTTTTTGTTAGCTATAGACTTCGAAAAAGCTTTTGACTCAATTTCACATCAATTTCTTCACAAAGTTCTGTCGTCATTTGGTTTCGGTCCATCCTTTCAAAAGTGGGTTAAAGTTTTATACACGAACACTCTAAGTTGTGTATTAACTGAAGGAGGGTCCACTGGTTATTTCAAAGTAGAAAGGGGAGTAAGACAGGGAGACCCTCTTTCTCCGTACCTCTTTATCTTGTGTATTGAAGTAATGGCACACAAATTACGAATAGATAATTTGGTGGACGGAATTAATTTTGGAGATAAGGAAACTAAACTAGTAACTTATGCGGATGATATGACAATTTTTGTTCGCAATAAAAAATCAATTAATAGGTTAAAAGTATTATTTGCAGATTTCGAAAAATTTTCTGGACTGAAAATAAACAACGACAAGACTAAAATATTAAGGTTAGGTTTATGTCAACGTTTAGATTGTGATTTTGCTTTTGGCGAAATAGTTGACTTTCTTAAAGTTTTAGGGATTTTCTTTTCCCTCGATGAACACAAGAAAGAAGATCTAAATTATAAAGAAATCTTAAGTAAAATAAAAACACTTTTAAATTTTTGGAAGCAAAGAGATTTAACACTTATGGGTAAGATTCAACTATTGAAGGTGCACATTTATTCTAAAGTTCTTTATCGGGCGTCACTTACTCCTGTTCCAAAATGGGTTTATGATTCACTGGATGAATTAACTTTTGATTTCATATGGAAAGGAAAAACAGATAAAATCAATAGAAACACCATGTTCTTAGACTATAAGCAAGGGGGGTTAAAGATGTTACATTTTTCTGCACAAGTTAAATCGCAGCGAATTATGTGGATTCAAAAACTTCTAAACAAAGATGAAGACATGAAATGGAAACAATATTTTAACTTTGTCACTGAACACGTGGGTGGAGATTTGATATTTTCATGTGACTATATACCAAGTTTATTAAAAGTGACAGCTCCACAATTTTATATGGATTTATTAGAAGATTGGGTGAATACAAGACATATAAGGAGTATAGACATTGGTGGTGTGGTAATTTTTAATAATAAACTTATTCGATATAAAGGAAGTTGTATATACGATAAGAGGTTGTATGACAAAGGAATTTACAAATTAAAACATATTCTGGAAAACGATGGTAAACTAAAATGTGACAGGCATTTTATCGATTTAGGTGTTGAAGTAAATGAAATTGAAAAGATCAAGCACTTTTATGCCTGTTTACCAGTTTGTTGGAAAAATAACTTTAGAAAGGGAGAAGAAAAAAACAATTCTGGAACTGATTTCACTTTGGGGAAGAAAACAACTAATATAGCTGATCTAAAATCAAAACAAATTTATGTACAATTAATAAAGAAAGATGATTTTAAACCTTTGGTTTTTTAGAGAATTGGAAGGAACTATGGTTTTTCCTGTAAGGAAATAGAAAACATATTTTTAAGACTAAGACAGTGTACACTTAACAGTCGATTAAGAGAGTTTCAGTTCAAACTTATACATAATATATTATATACAAACCATCACCTCTTCCGTTTTGGTCTTGTCTCGACTAAGTTATGCTCATTTTGCGAAAAAGATGAAGAAACATATAAACATTTATTTTATACTTGTGAATTTGCACAATCAGTGTGGGGAATGTGCACGAGATTTTTAGACTTTGAAATACACAACTGTAGTTTGGAGGAAATTCTGTATGGGAAAGAGGAGAGTAATAAAGGAAAATATCAATTAATGAATCATGTTTTAATTCTTGTTAAATATCTGATTTATAGAAATAGAGAACTTAAAAAACCACCCTCTTTTAATGAAATAAAGAATAGTATAATAGGGGATAAAGTAGAAGAAAGGAAATTGGCTGCAATGAGGGGAACTCTCACTATTCATTTTTCTAAATGGGAAAACCTGAGTATTAGACAAACAATTGGAACCCAGAGCCAGTCGTCCACCGGTTAAGAGGGGGGGGGGGGGGGGGGGAGGGGGGGATAAGGGAGAGGTCGGGTAGGGTAGAGTTAACAAAAAGAGAAAACTTTTTTCTCAGGACAACAGTATAAAAGAAGTATAAGTTGCTACATTGTTAAAACAAAAATTTTGGATTATATAACTGCATATGTTTTCTTTGAAAATATGAATTTTTGTGTCGAATATGATGTATAGGAACTAACTATGTAAGTTTTCTTTGAAGCCGTTTGTAAGACAAAATTTATACTGATTTATAATGTCATCACATTTGCAGTGAGTGTTACATATGATGATTGTAATTTGTACTATGATTATAATTTGTTTCAAGAGAGAAAAGAATAAAAACTGACCATAAAAAAAAATAAATAAGGGCCCTTTAATTCAACCCAGCAACTATAAGATACCGGTTTACACCAGGGTAGAGAGTGGACAATGTTGATAAATGAAATAGGATATAGGGTATGTAATGCCCTTGAGTTGATTATTAACACGATCCATTTTCGAATAGTCAACTATAAAGGGCAATTGTAATACCCTATTATTTTCCCCATAGAATTTTCTTTTTAGGATTACGTTATACTTCATTGTTATGTTCGCATATTTCAATAGATGACGCACAAGGTAAGGGTCATTTTTTGAAGATAGTTGCTATCGTGTTTCTTGAATATCTTTGCGATCATGTTAAAAGTAGATGGGGTTGATACAGATGCCATTCTAGCTATCATCATCATTTCTTACCGTCCAGCGACCTCCGTCCGTTTCCATATCACAGTAAACAAAGAGAGGATCACCACCATCTCCATCGGGATAGATGGGATACACTCCACTGAAATTGGAAAGTCCACCAGTCTGAATCTCAGCGCAGTCACGTGGGAGTCTAGGAACTGATAGGAAACACAAAGGTGGTGTAGTTGAGAGAATTGAATTTCAGAGGACCGGCCTCTCATAGGAAAAGGGTCACGGATTGTATTCTTGCTTGGTATTTGGTGTTATGCTAAAACAATACAGTGTAAAGCTGTACAAAACTTAGCAAAGAAAGTTGACAAGTAACAGGAGGAGTAATCATACCAAGAGGCGCACTAGGAGGATTAAAAAAAACTTTTCATTTCAATAAGTCGCTTTTGATCCTGAATGATTGAATAAAAAATCTCATTGAGAGAAAAAACACGCTTAAACTCTTGACTAATGGCCTTATAATCTCAATTTCGTTATGAACATTAAATGCTACTATATAGTGCAACAACAGATAAGGAATACAGAAATACAGAGTGTGAGTCAATAATTCCAAATGACCCTTGTACTGTTCATATTTTATTCATTTTGTGACAATTCCTGAATATGTCACTCTGCCATGGTTCGTCAAACACCGCACAAATCACTAATTCAGCCATGCGTCAACAAAATGACGCTCCATTTGCAAGAGGCATATAGCCGTTATAACGCCGGACGTTGAGCGGGAGGTGTCATTCGCCTGACGTAGGACTGCGTTAGCAATCTGTGTCGTCGTTGACGCGCCGTTTGAATGTGACACCGTATATATAATAATTGCAAAATAAAGAGCATTTTCATTGATTAATGGCTTATAGATTAAGATTAATAGCCATCATATAATTTATTTTTAAAAACACAGACCTCCATCAGCAAAATGAAACCTTGAGTTCAACGGGAATGATATGAAATGCTCACCGGCCATGGCGGTGACTTGCGTCATTTCGGCCAGTACGATCGTAGACATGTCAGTGAAGTTAGTCATGGCTAATGGTGCTTCTGTCGAAATACAGGATTCATACAAAGCATTGAAAAATATAAAGATGATAATGGTGATAATGATGATCACAATGATAATACTACTTAAAATAATAATGATACCGACATTAACAATTATGATGATAATAATGCTACCATTAACGATAATGATAATGATGATGATGATGATAATAATGATAATGATAAAAATCAGGATCATAATACGAAGAAAAAGGATAACAAGAACAAGAACAAGAACGAGAAGAACGAGATAAATCATCAAAAATTTGGCTTTTGATGAAGATTATTTAAGGGGTCTAGGGGTCACCTGTCGTGTTAGGTTCATGAAATGTGAAATAAATAGGCTGCTTACTGGCAATGGTTAATCTGAAATGCACGAAGTGTGATTTCTCTACGACTGTATACAATATATGTGGATATTCTGTTTCATTTGAACCATGATGTAATTATGAAATCATCTACAGGCCTAACAAATAACCCCACTAGGGGTCACATGAGATTTACAGTTCTAATATAAACATTGTTCCGCCCCTTTGCGTTTCAGCCGTCAGAATTGTGGAAAGATGTATCAAAAGAACAACTTTTACCAAACCAATATCGAAACTTGTATAATGCTGGAACATTTCTGGGGCGGTATACCCCCTTCCCCCGACAAATTATTCAAGTACTAATCCCCATGATCTCAAAACCTCCTCCCGAATGCAAAGGATTGAGGCCCACTTGGAATGTTTTGATTCCCTTATCGCTTTAAAAATATTGTAAATAGACTGGATCAACCCTCTCATAGTGTTTTACATATTCTCAATGCGCGTTTATATCTTATATGCATGAGTCGTTCGCCACTAATAGCACAGGCGCGGATCTACGGGGGGGGTTTAGGGGGGTTCAAACCCCCCCCCCCCTTGGGCGGCCCCCCCCCCCAAAAAAAAAAAAAAAAAAAAAGGAAAAAAAAAAGAAAAAAAAGAAAGAAAAAAGAACGCACGCTGTAGAGAGAAACCCTTTCAAGTGCAAATATTGTGAGAAGATATTCAACTCATCTGGTAACTTAACCAAACACATGATAACTCTGGATATAACTGTGTATTAAACTGTTACTTGATTTAAAAAGACGTTATCATGCACTGCTTTTTATGGTCTCCATTGTGTTAATAGATGCCAGGAAAACATCATTTACGGGGTTCAAATAAACACCCCCCAAAAAATCGGCTCGCCGCTTCGCGGCTCGTTGATGATGCTCCGCATCGTCATTATTTTGGTCAAACCCCCCCCCTTAGCAAAAAGCTAGATCCGCCCCTGTAGCACATGAGGGTGTGTGCGTATGTGCATGTGTGTGCGTGTGTGTGAGAGAGGTGTGGTTGTGTGTATTGTGCGTGTATTGGGATAGGGGAAGGTGGGTGCGTGTGCATGCGTGAAATGGAGTATGTATATGGGAATGTGCGTGTTTGCGGATTGGTGTTGGTGAAGACAATCATAACAGGGGAAATTTGAGCAAAGTTAGAATTTGAGTTTGAATTACATTCCAATAAATTCCATTCAACTGGACTGAACTATTAGCAAAAACAAGTAATACATTACTATTCAAGACAGAAAAGTACAACAGAAACACGCTTTATTTCTTGTCAACAGAAAGAAAGGTTGTAGACATTGTTTGATCTGTTCATTTTTTTTCCTTATTCATCTTCTTAAACTTGTCTCCTCAAAAATCTATTATTCCGCTACCATTTTATTTTCTGTTCATTCAATTTTATTTAATTGTCCTATTCCTAAGTCCCCTTTTGCTCTTCCATACATATATTTCTAACGTACCAGAAATAATTTCAATAGAAATCCGCAATTTATATGGCATGAGTGAGGTTTTTTATTCGAAAAGATCACTTCACTATTAAGCTAAGCTTTGTTTCTCCCCATCATTTCACACATAGACTTGTAAATTATGTATGTGATTAGACCACAGCCCCATCTACTGACATTTTATGAAACCTTCGACTTTTGGATTTCATATGATAGACAAAACGTTGAATCGTGCCAATTTCCATGATGTTTGAAGAAAACAAATATTAAAATGTAATACACTCTCTTTATATAAGGGATTTGGCAAGGGAAGGGGGGGGGGAAGCGAGAAGGCGGAACCAAATTGCCAGTATTAAGAAAAATAAAATCTAAAACCAGGTAAATGACCTAAACTTTCCTTGAGTTCACTAATGTTCTTTCTATCAGACAACAACTCCGAGCCCCAAACTTTCTGAACCATTTACCATCGCTACTATTAGGCCTACTGCTATGATATTCATCAAAACACACATGACATTAAACGAATAGGAAAGGTCACAAAATATTCTTATTATGTTTCCTTTTCAAACCTTTATCAGAACTCCATTTTTTAAAATATTATTGTTCTTACGCTCATTGCAATGTTTCCCTTGAAATCCAGCTGAACAGTGGCAAAGATAACTCCATAGTCTCCTCGCACCAGCTACTTTCACAGAGCTTCTTGTCACAATCTATTACAAATAAAGGAAAGAAACTTCGTTTGTGTGTGTGTGTGTGTGTGTGTTTATGCGTATGTCTGTGAAACGGGTGAGCATGTTTTGGTCTTGCTTTTTGATTGCATGCTCAATCAAAACAAAAAACCTACGACTTTATATGAACTAACGGAAATGGAAATATGAAACTGCCAGCTTTTACCAGCACAAATTTCTAGTTTTTTTCTTTACCTTTTCATTCTGTGAATAATTGTACATGTACTTATTCTTTGATAACAAAAAGAGGGAAATTAACCAGACTTCAACAAAAAAAGTCTAACAACTCCTATCAAGGCCTTGGCATCAGGAGGGGCATAATATCAGTTTTCCCGCAACCCAGTACAGTCAAATTAGAAAATCACTTCTTGAGGGCTATCGGATTATTAAAGGGGAGACTGACTATTTATATAAGGAAGGGTCTTTTAAGACCGGGCGTTTCACAAAATATCGACTTAAGTTGGACTTGAAACGTGGCAGGCGTTTCGAGGGACGTAGAAATCGTGGTCACAAATTTATAGAATTTGTTGTAGTTAATTGTTAAAGCTATACAATTATCGATAAATCATAACTTATTGGGTATTTTTCCTCAAATTGTACATCTGGTGCAAGATCTTTTAGGGGCATATAATTCCTATCATCATAAAATAGTATCAGTCCAAATCATATGTAGAACTTGAAATTACATTAATTTTTTCAATGAACGGTAAAATAAATGTAAATTCTGTAGATTTGTGACGACGATTTGCACATCCCTTGAGAGACCTATGGTGAGAGCAACCAGTGCATGAACGGCCTGTCATTGTACGATTCCATCTTAAGTTGATTTTTAGTCTTTGTGAAACATCCCCCTCCAAGATCTGTCTTCATTTCATGCCTTTACATGTGAAATCTTACAAGAGCTAACAGAATTATTCCACACCCGGTTAGCTACTAGTATACACAGCATGCTGAATTGTTTTCTCATGGTCGAAAAATTGTAAGGAGGGACTTAATAATATTACTCCCTTTGCTCCTCCTTCACAAATGCCGGTACATACTTTTTGTATTGGTAAGAGGTACAGCAAAGAGAAAAGCTATAGTAATAATTTTTTCCGATTGCAGTTTGTTTTAATCCTCTTTGTGGCCATGCCTTGAACCATAATGCATGACCGTAAAGAGGAATTTTTGCTGTTGGGAACGATTTATTGCATTTTCTATGTTCTTTTTATTTGTGGGAGATGCCGTACGGTCACGATTCAGTGGCAAAGCAATGGCCTCGTAACTGTGAGGCCCCAGGATCAAAACCGTGTCGATGTGCTATATTAGTGCCCTTTTGTGAGGCATTAATCCTCAGTTCTGTCAATTATGACTTAAGGACGCAGGTCCCCTTGTTGATAAGCATAGTCGCATAAACATGCTTTAGGAGTCACGCAAAACTAACACTAGCAAATTTGTATTCAATAAAATCTGAGAGTGTATACTATTATTTAGATGTATTAGGAATAAACCATTGTCAAAATCGTTCCATAAATTGTGGTAAAAGAAAATATTCCACCTTTATGACCAACAGTGTACAAGAGTCATCCAATCTATTTTTAGTAGGTACAGTGTATTTTGTATCATAAATGCATTTTGGCCACGTGTGATGAGAGGAAAACACAAATCTGACAGAACCGTAAACGTGAGGTTTGCAAGGTAACGGGGTAATTCATTGTTAATATGTTGTTTGATGGTGATGGTATTGAAGTTTTGACTACGTAAGCCAGTTCTTCTCAAACTTTTATGAAAATCGAGGCCCACCATTTGCTCTGTACTATACGAACAACAAATCAGATTTTTTTTTTTCCTTCAAAGAAATTGGCAATCACACAAACACCCTAAAATCAAGTATTGAAAATATGTTTCTATTCAACCCATGTATGGAAAAACTATCCCGTCATCAACAACAAAAAATGTTTTTTGAAATGTTATGTGCAGAGCATATTGGTGACCGTGTTTCCTATTTGTGATTGATTTATCGCAACCTCAAAAACCCATAACTTTCTTATGTTTAATCGGACTTTTCTCTATATCACTGACCGGTTCATTTCAATGCTGTGCTTTCATTAAAGCCCGTCTGCACTAATTTGGCCAGGGGATTAGACTTCCCTGCAAGGTCACTGACAGGTGGTTATCTCATCAAATAAGCTCTCAATTAACATAAGAAAAAGGGGATCATGGGGCACCAACCGGCACCGAGTACGCATTGTTTGCTATATAGAGGGCGCAAGTAGCTATAAGTAGTACAGTCAGGCTTTAAACAAACTTAATACCAGTATTTAGTAGTTGGAGAAAGGTGTATTGTATTGGCGCGGGAGCTCAGAGGAAGACCACCCCCCCCCCCCCCCATCATTGTACATGCCGTTTTTCCCAGGCTTCATTTAACCAAGGAGTTTTAAGAGCTGGAGTCCCAACTGGCAACAAATTATTTCAAGCAGCTGCTGTTTTCTAAGGTTGCACAATCGAATCTACAGGTGTTCCAGGGGCGGCCGATCGACTTCCAAAGTGTGGGGGGGGGGGGGGGAAGACACCAACAAAAAGGGCACTTTCTGGAATAAAGGGGCACCTACAAATGGACATCTCAAAGCGAAAATATACCATTTTTTAGACAGTGGTATATATACATTGCGATTACATTACAAAAAACTATATCATTCTTGGAATTATGAATCTTTGAAATTATGAACCCTATTTGATTTTCGAAATAATGAAACCTTATATTCTATGCGAAATTATAGACGTTCGGAAGAACAAAACATGAGTGGACAGCCAAAATGTTTGCTGGAGTTGTGAACCCTATGTTATGTTTGGAAAAATAAACCACCGGGCCTGGAATTTGACATTTGTATTCCGGAATTATGAACCTACTTAGAATAAGATAACTTCGGAAAACAAGTGCCCTTGTAATTATAGCCTACTTTTATGTAACGAAAACAAGAGAGGGGTCTAAATGATTACCAGGAGATTTGCATATTCTGTATCCGGGAGGAATTCCTAACTTTCCTTTCCGTCTAGGGCAACCGTTAGCCGCCGGCGAAACAGGGATGAGTTTTGGAATCATCTGTACCATACTGCCGTTGGTGTGTTGCTTCTGCAGACACTCGTTTAACATTGGTAAGGTGTAGTTGAGTCCAAACACGTTCTTGTGGCAGGTTTGTGTCCTTTTTGTTGCATCTAATGGCACGGGTAAACCTGTGTGCCAGAATGATGATGAAGATAATAATAATATTAATAAAATGATAATAATATAACACAACGGAGAAGATGAAGATTGATAACAAAACGAAAGTGTTGGTTTTTGGCAACGGGGTCTTGCCCCTGGACAGTTGAGCCACTGCACGCTACAAACGCTCTTTTTCATCTACAATCTTATTTACCTTCCTTGCCAGATAAATTTCATACTTCAATAAAAAAAAAAAACATCTTTAACGTTGGTTTTAAAACTACACGCTACTCATAAGGTGATTAGTCTGAGATAATTAAACAAAAGAAGGCAAAAAGATTTCTGAATACAAAGGAAAATAATGAATCCCGTTGAAGAAATAATGATAACAAATATTAAGTACATGTATATTACAAAATTCGGTAAAAACATAGATAACACTTATTTAAATAGGGTTGCAAACGGGTTTTAATTTTTATGTCTGAGGAGTAGGGTACATACCAACCAAAAGGAAGACCACCGTGCCATATATACACTTCCAATGAAGCTTTAGTTTACTGGTCTGTAATTAGAAACAGGTTTACAAAATAAATGTCACGAATTTAAAGTTTTGATGTAAATTTATGAATAATAAATTATCTATGTGGCTTATCTTATCATAGATCATCTCGACTAGTATGCAGATATCAGAAGGTACGTGCCTCCCTAATAACCCAAATGGGAGGGTCTACCTTAATTACACAACTTCGAGAATGGCCACCCTCCCCCCCCCCCCACCCCTTGAGGTGATCATCATTTTACTGTACTTTATTTGTCTTTTGTCAGATGATATTGGGCTGCAGCCCACGGCAAGGCGGTTCCCGTATTAAGGCATACACTCTAATTTGACACTTGACCATGATTCCTTAAGCCTTGGGCAGAGCCTGGTACTATACTACCAGTCTCTGGCTGTGTTGAATAAAGAGCAGCCTACTATGCAAACTGCCGTCAGAATAGTCTCAGAGTGCGGACACTGTTAGGCACGGTGACTAACAAGAGATTGCGACTGTAAACTACGGCAGTTCTGTGGCCAGTTTAATAACTAACTGACTATTGATAAAAGTGGTATTCTGAACTCACGTTAAGTTTAAAAGAATAAAAGCATTAGCTTTTCATAAACAGTACGCCTTACAATTCAAGTTTTTTTTTGCAAGATAGACACAACTTCAGCGACTTTTACACTGTAACCCTTTCTTATAGAATAAAAACAACCTTTAGAATCATCATTGTGATTATTAATCACAAAAAATAGATCATAAGGTCATGTATACAAACAATTTTTTCTTTTGTCGTCAGTTCTTACCATTTTTGTGAATCCTAAGTCATGAAGTCCTTGATGTTAGGATGATTATGCGTATAATGGAACTCTGTTCTATCCAAGTGTGACTTATTCTCACATTTGAATTCAGTCCATGAATCAGCTAGGTTGCGAACACAAAGCAACGTACGCATTACGTTTTGCGTCGCGTAGCAGCAGTAGGCACGGATCAAATGCAACCCTCACGATGGTCTTAATTGCATGTTCTCTCACATGTAAGAGTAATAAGATGTTTCTTCCCCCTTCACCCCCCCCCCCCCCATCACAGTGCCCCCATAAATTCCTGGGTCCATGCTACGCTATTGCAGTGTTGTATAGCAATTACACGCGCGTGGGGTGGGATGAAAAATTGAAAGGAAAGATATGTATGCAAGCTTTTACTGAGTTTATTATTGGTTACATAGAGACGAAATAAATATGACCCATACTAAGCTAGACAACGTATTGCAAAGAATGGAATATCTAAGGAGGTTTAAAACGATGTAGTTTACCACTCGAGACGTAGCATAAGTACTTAAACTAACATGTAATGATTATTGCTTTGACATAATAACATTCTTAATAAAATGTTTGCAAGTCTTGGCGCCGCTCATAAAATTGCAAAATAAAATTAAACCTAAATTCAATGCAAGGCGCCGCTCACAAAATTGCAAAATAAAGTTAAACATAAATTCAATGCAAGGCGCCGCTCATATAATTGCAAAATAAAGTTAAACATAAATTCAATGCGAGGCGCCGCTCATAAAATTTCAAAATAAAGTTAAACATAAATTCAATGCAAGAGTCATTGTTAAGTGCTTCAGTACAAATGATTTCATTCACATGTTTTACGAATAATTGTGGTTTAATACTGAGAATGCGAATTGCATATATTAAGCCTTGCTAGGTAAGTTAACCCATACCTTTTCTACCACCTACTAGCATCACTGTCTAGTATTTTATCTTCTTCGACTTATCTTTCTTTCTCCCCAGATTGTTTGAAGAGTAGAAGCAGCATTTCAAGCTTTAATTGGGTCATTCTTAAGTGCTTCATTACAAATTATTTCCTTTACCTGTTTTACGAATAAATGTTTTTTAATATTCAGGATTCGAATTGCACACATTACGTGTTGTTAGGTAAGGTAACCCATACCTTTCCCCCACCTAGCAACATATCTGATATGATTGTTAACGCTTAGCAGACATCTTACTCTTTGTACTTCAGGGCCTCGTTAGATGAGGTGAGTTAATAATTACTGTTTCCAATTTATTTAAAAAAAAGAAGAAATAAAAACAATTAACCGATCAAAGCATTTGCAGCATTGAAATTATACCAGTCAATGGTGTCAATACGGTTCTGCACTTAACGGTGCCTTCTCTCCACTCCGCCGAAAATATCCCAGTCAGAGCGTGCACATGATAATCCAATTACATTGACTTTGGATTTTGGTTTGCGTATCCTGTTTTTTAACCTAAGTCTATGTGTATGAGAGTTGAGTTTCACCAATGCAAGTTCTAAACGAGTGATTATGATGATCAGATCAGATGTATGACAAATTGTTTTAATAATAATAATAATAATAATATTCAGCTTTTTTATAGCGCAAATCACAATAAGTCTCTAAGTCTCTCAATATCTTGCCAAAGGACAGTAGTGCGGCGGCGGGACTCGAACCGCGGACCTTGTGATCGACAGTCCGGCAACGTATCCACTCGACCACAACACCTCTACAAATGATTTTACCAGTTCAAGAATGTATGATTTGCATGATTAGCTATCGCGTGACTGGATGATGTGAGAAGTGGTTGCATGATCTATTCATGTAATTGTATTATCCTTTTTAATATCAGCATTTCCTGCTATTACTTTTTGTTTTTACTTCTAGCCCCCCCCCCCCCCTTGCCATTATGACAGTATAGGTACTGTAGTTAGGTCCTTAAAAAAGTAAAATCAAGAAAAACTTAGACAATCGTCTTCAAGATTACATAAGAGAATTAACACGTTATGAAGGGCGGGAATATCTACACGGAGTGCGAGTTCTCGTGGCAGATTTGTTATAAGTCTGTTCATTGTTACAGGGGTTCCCCATCAGTGAGAGAAGGTCGGCTCCGTTGATAGTTGACAGATATATAGAGACATATCGTGGTTGTGTTGATAACTCACCAAGCTATGTACTACAATGCTCAGAGTTCAAATCCATGCCACATAACACTGTTGCCATTTGGGAAGACACCAATCTTCATTTGCGTTTCTCCAACGCAGTGAAAAGTTGAATCCAGAAAACCTTAGACAATCGTCTTCAAGATTACATAAGCCATGTTCAGACGGGGTTTTGCTTGTCGGTGTAAGTTAATCCCTGCAGCAGACCAAACGGCGATTCACCTCTTAATAGGGCTAGTCACATGTGGGGTGTGTGTCGTAGTCGAGTGGTAATTTAATCATTTGACTGGATATTCGAAGGTTATGATTTCAAGCCCTGCTTCAACATTATAGTGTCCTTTGGTAAGACATTAATATACTTTTGCCACTTTTTACCTGGATGTTAAATGGGTTCCGGTAAAAAGGAATTCATGCAATTCTATATAAAGCACCTATAATCGGTGGTCACACTCCATCAGCCGGGTTATATTGGAGGATATGAGCGCTGTGAAAAGAACTATACCATACTTGGACAAAATCTCCTAAACGATGTATATCAAAATAATCTCAGGCAATTGTTATTCCTATGGACAGAAAAGACTAACGTCCTTTATTTGACACCAAACAATCTGATGCTTTTGTAATATACATTTTGGAGACTTTGCGAGCGGTCCACCTTTTTTTAGACTCGCTGTATATCTTAGATTCACATACCCATTCAATCTCTCGACCTGATCCCTTTCTACATATCCCTCTCTGTTTTGTTCGGACACACACATACACCCAAACACACGCACACATACACACACACTCACACACGCACACGCGCGCATACACACACACACACACCACACACACACACACACACACCCTATCTTGGCTTCCCTTCTCTTAGATTGTCTGATCAAAAACAAAAAGTTCTATTTGATTAATCGTTCTACTTCATTTTCAGAGTCGATCTCGCAGCCTTCTTCTTCAATAATAAGCTGATAAATGATCGAAATAAAAATAGGATGCTGTTAATAATTACAGAAGAGTAGCAACAAAGACGAAAATATAAACTAGAGATTGTTTATATGAGATAAAAGAAAATTTAATATGAATAAGATGTGCCTCTTACACCACGATATAAGTATTGAACACAAATGAGGCTGCATGAAAATAGATACTTGATAATATGCAATGATTATTTCATCATCAATGTGTGTTTGTTTACAATTGGTGACTAGTAGATTGAATGTTACTTTATATGCAAGAATGCAAGAACTGTGTTCGTAAGATGTATATCTCTATATGTCCATACATATACTCTCTTCTCTGAAATACGCTTTTTAAAATACATCAATAATTGGTAATAATAATTCTAATAACAATATGAGCAATGATAATGTTTGTGAAACACGTCAGTTCAATATTGATATGTACAAGGCGCAAAGGAAAACAAAACAATAGTTGTATTTGTCTCTTTTTCTGCCTCTTTCCTAAATACATGAATAAAATTCACTGCATCAATCTTGAAGCCTACTTCTTCAATGCTAAGCTGTACAAGTATTCCCTCTACCAGTAAAAAAGAGATTCGAAGAACTTCAAGGTTTATCACGGTACCCTTCATCTAGAATCACAGGGGGATCGGCAAGGCCAAAACGAGATGAGACCATTCAATGTGGTAGAATGATCATCTTTCCATGCTAATGCCAGAGAAATTGCAGCATTTCAATAGGCCATGAGACGTTTTATAAAGTTCTGGCGGAGACGTTATATTTATTCATTAAATGCTTGTTTTGTTTTACTTATGATGTTTTCCGAATGAATTTAAATTAATATTGGACAAACTAGTGACACAAGACACTACTATGGAAAGAAGGTATTCACTTTGTACAAATTTGTTCTGCAATTTATGAAATGGTTCTAATTCGCTTTTCCCAACGCTGGCCCAGTTAATGTTACAATAATGAATAAAAGGAAGTATAAGTGACTTATATAGCATGAATAGATGTCTTTTGGGGTATAATAGAACGCAATTTACAGATAATTCCGATATTTTTAGAGATCTGTTTTAGTATGTACATACGATGGTCTTGAAAAGTAAGTTGATTGTCCAATAAAACTACGAGAAATTTCACGGAGTCACAAACATTCAAGCATATATCATTAATTTTCACTTTGATTGTATGAGGAGGAAACTTAATATTAGGTTTAGAGAAAAAGAACAATACATGTTTTTATCATGATTAATTACTAACTTATTGGAATCAAACCAGTCAAGTACTTTGCTTAACTCTTTGTTAGTCTTATGTATATAGGAGCGTATTAAAGTCTTTATGTTAGGAAATGATATTGGTATCATCAGCAAATAAAACAAAATGAAAACATGAAGTAACATTACACAAATCATTAATATACAGCAAAAATAGCAATGGACAGAGTATGGATCCATGTGGAATTCCTCATTCAACCTTGGAAAGAGATGATTCGAAATTATTATACCTTGTATATTGGGACCTATTCTGCAAATAACTATTAAACCAGTCTAAGGCTACACCACGAATTCCAAAATACGGTAATTTATACAAAAGAATATTATGGTCAATCAGATCGAATGCCTTTGACAGATCAAGAAAAATACCGAGTGAATGAAAATTATTATGAATATTATTTAATAGTACATCCTTTAGTTCAATCAGTGCGAGCTCACAAAAATGATTTGATCTGAAACCATATTGAGCATTATATGATTAGCTATACGATTATACATGATTTTCTCTAAGATCTTTGAGAAGCAGGGTAATAAGGTACTGGGTCTATAATTAGAAAAGAAATGTCCATCGCCTTTTGTATACACTGGAACTATTCTACCAATTTTCATTTTATTTGAAACAGAGCCAGTGCACATAGATACATTAACAATATGAACCAAGGGAACAAAAATTGAATGAATGACTTTCTTAATAAAATGCATGTTAATGTCATCAAGCCCTGCACTCTTAGAATTCTTCATTTTTTTAACAACATTAATTATTTCTGTTTCACATGTTGGGTACAAATAAATCGATTTATTGCAAGAATGGTTAAGCTAAGAACTAAACTGAGTTTTCGGTGATTGATTCAACTTACATTGAGCAACATAAGCAATGTTTGAAAAATAATTATTGAATTCTTCAGCAATATCATTATCATTTTATATTTTAACATCATTTTTCATAAAAAAAGTGGGGAGTCTATCTTGCTTACTTTTCCAAATTAGCTCATTAATAATTTGCCAAACTTTTGAAAGATTATTTTTATTAACTTGTAGTAAGTCATGATAGTATTTTTCACGAGCAGTTTTCAACTCATGATTCAGTAACATTTCGGTACCTTTTAAATTTATTATGAGATGTATCATTGCGTGTTTTACAATATTCTTTATAAAGCCTGTTTTTTTATTGATACATCTTAAAAGAAAAAAGTAATCCATGATTTTCTTAGTGAAGAATTGTTTTTATGATTACCTTTCGAGCATTTATTACTAACAACATCATTAAACTTATTCAGAAAACGATCATATGCGAGCTCAACATTATCAAACTGAACAATATCAGACCAATCAAGATTAATTAACTCTTTTCTTATGAAATCAATAGCAGTAGAGTTAAGACATCTTCTGGATTTATTAGCATTAGTATTTCTATTTTCTTTGAGATTTTGAGTAATAGAAAAAATTGGCAAATGGTCTGTTTTTATATCGTTATAAAATATACCAGAACTAATATCTTTACTGCAAACATTCGTAAATATATTATCTATAAGCGTTGTCGATGATTTACAAATACGTGTAGGCTTATCAATCAATGGACGATATGATTTATTATACAAAATATTTACAAAGATATTGACCTGATTTACAGTAGAATAATTCAGCAAGTTAATATTAAAATTCGCCCAAGACGCTGCTGTACTAAGATCTTGGTTTTGCATGGGTGTGGTTTAATTTTGATGTTCATGTGGGGGTACACCCTGAACAAAAAAAAATCATTGAGAATGGTATGTGTCGTTGGGCGGTTTATTGCCGTCTGCTTTAATTGCAATGACGAACCTTCGTCATTGCCTTGTTTTCGTTCACATTCTGCCCCATTAATATTCTCCTTAGTATATTCCTTATCGTCCGGAAATCACATTCGTTTTGCACATAGTGCTTGTCATTCCTAGTTAGGTGCCTTCATCATGTCCATTTCCTTTCAAATTTCATAGGCATCATCTCTAACATCTCATCCAGGTCACCTACTTTTTCGTTTTCTGAAATCACTCATGCGTAAACGTCCAGGCGCCATTTTGTCCGTTTCTGGTCCATTTTAAGGCCTTTCTTGCTTCTTTCCTATCTCCAGTATCCTAGATCCTACAACTTTCTAACAAATTCCTCTAGATAGTCTGAGAGATGTTCTTTCATCTGCGACGCATCACTTGACCTTCAAAATGCCATCTATGTACTCAAAATTCAAATCTGAAACCGTCTCCGTCAAAAATCTCTCAAATTCTTGAAAAATGGACCCCTACAAATCTAAAACTGGCATAACTTTCTCATATAAATTCCGTTTTGTATTTAAATCTCACAGTATCTTAATCTCATAAATGCACATAGCCCTGCCGAATTTCACGCTCCAATGGTTTTGCAAAACATAAATAGCGCCCTCTAAAGTTCTGGAAATTGGCTTTCTCTCTGTGGCCGTATCTCCATTATGGCTTGGCAGACCCGTACCCTTTTTTGGATTTAGATACTTGAGGATATGCCCTTTCCAGCCATATACAAAATTATATACCCTATCACTGACCAAATTTGCGAAAATTGCCCTCCAAATTCGCCATTTTCAAGAAAATTCCGAAATAACTTCAACTTGCTCTAAAATGGCGATCTTTATACCTACGTCGTTGAAACTTGGCAGACAGATGTATCCATATACGTGACAACTGTCTGCTAAATTTGGAAAATTTTAATAACGTCAGCGCAAAGTTATCGCCAAAAATGATGAATTTGCTATGCATTACGTAATAGCGTCTTTAATACGTGCAGTACATTGCGTGCAGATGACAATGGTGTCAAACTGACCGCAATGAAGTGCCCTTTCGAATGATACCAAGTATGGTATATGTTTACACAGAAAATTGTGAGTAAATCGCATTTGAACAAGGGTCACTATACGAATTCCGCCCGATTATAACACTTATCGGCCATGACGTCTTTTTTTTCAGACTACTTTTCGCCCCCTAAACATCCTTATTTTTCCTTGAAAATTTACAATGACATTCCGAGATGCAATACGCAGGGCACCTCGTAGCCGGATTTTTGAAATTGGTCAAGGGGGCCATTTAAGACGCCATTTTGTCCTTTAAATCTTTTTTTTACATCACATGTTTCGATAGGATTATCATAGAAAAAAAGAGAGTAGTTTACAATAACAACCATGAAATTCTCTTTCCAATGATACCATATACGGCCCATAAAGAGACATAAAGAGAGAGAGAAAAAACAATTTAACTCCGGTCATAATACAGATCCTCTACGTTTTCCGCCCATGCATTACACGCATTGTCTATATGGCAAATCGGGTTCACGCTTTTGACCCCTAGAACGATCTTGATTGCAATGACGAACATGCAACTAATCCCATTTGTTTTTGCACGCAGTGCTTGCGAGCCCTTTCTAGGTTGTTTCCCCTATCCCAATTTCTTTCAAACATCGTAGGCATAGTCACTACCATCCCATCAAGGTCACTATTGAGGCCTTTCTTTCGCCCTACCTGTCTCCAATATTACAGAAGCTAAAGACTTCGTACAAATTGCTCTGGATAGTCCGAGAGAAGCTCTTTCGTTCGACACGTAGAAACACGGCGTCATTGCACGCACATCGTTGTGACACGATTGCATTTCTAGTTCCCAATTGGTCTAATTCCCAATTGGTCTAATTCCTATTTCGTCTATTATCCATATGATGAACAAGATCATCGAATGATTATTAGGCATCGTGGATGGTAGACGAAATTGGCATTAGACAAACTGGGAATTAGACCGACTGGAAATTAGACTAAATGAGCAATAAACCATATGGTTAGTAGAAGTATTGGAGATTAGACCAAATTAATTTTTAGCCGAAATGATCATTAGACCAAATGATAAGTAGACAAAAAGATTATTAGATCATGTAGATAGTAGGCAGGCTGGGTGAAGACCATCGTGTAGGTGGTGAACTGGTTGTAAACCAAACGGCTATTCACCTCTTAGACATAGGGCTGGGCACATGTGGGGTGAGTTTAATAGTCGAGTGGTTTAAGCTCTTGACTGGAGATCCGAAGGTTGTGATTTAAAGCCCTGATCCGACATTATAGTATAGTATTAATGACTGCTTTGAGAGAAATAGTTGTTTTTATACGCTCAAGGGAAGGTTAGAATTGTGCTATTACCCGAGGCGTGCCGAGGGGAATAGCCCAATTGTAACCTTCCCGAGAGCGTATAAAAACAACTATTTCTCGAATATTAAAGCAGTCATTAATACTTTTATATGCCGAAAAAATAGACTAAAAAATAAAAAATAAAAAATACTTTTTTTTTTTGTCGAAGATGAGATTCGAACTCTTGCGTACAAAAGGTGGTGTATCTAAAGTCAGCGCCTCAGACCTCTCGGCCATCGCGCGTTGTTAACATGCTCGGCAGTTTTGTACAATATATACATTAGATGGATTGAAACCGGCTTCGCGTGTGATGAATGCTTCGCAAAAGCTCCATATACGGACTCTTCTTTTACTTTTGCAATGCATATTGGCACGAACTTAGATCAAGATCTATCGGCAGATGTTGTTTTTTTGTTTTTGGAAGTTTATTTTCGTCTTCATGTCAACAATGCAAGATAAAATTGTCGGTAAGATCGATCGAGATTCAATTGTATTGAAATTACCGACCAATCCTTCGCACACATACGGTATCCTCCATCGCTCAAACCATTTTTTAACATGTAAACCTATGGGGTAACCATGGAGGCTGACCAACTATTTTTAATAACCATGGTTATTAAAAATATTGAAATGTTTTAAGCATGGTTACCGAGAATTTTACAGGAACAGTTGAAGTTTATGAATGCAATTTCGACCAATCAGATGGCTGGATTACTTAAGTGAGGTATATAATGTACTTTAGTAAAACATTAATATACTTTTGCCACCTTTTACCCGGATGTTAAATGGGTTTCGGTAGAAAGGAATTCATGCAATTATATAAGCACCTTAACACCAAGCTCCATCAGCCGGGGTAATGTTGGAGGATATGAGCGCTGTGAAAAGAACCAATATACAAATTGTAAATGGCTGTTTCGGTGTTTTGGGCGTTTGTTGGTCTGCCTTTTTGTTTGTTGGTGTTTTTGCATGGGAGAAAAATAAGCAATTTAATAGACATCGACTTGAGGAGACTTCTTAAATTTCAAATGAAGACATGTGTTAAGATATTTAATTGCCACCGTTTAGCCTAGAAAGTAGGTCTTTTTTTACCTTTGAGAATTGAGGTTTTTGGCATGCATGTGGGCGATTGCGTTTGTGCGTGTGTGGGAGTGTTTCTATTGTAGGCCTACATTTTCTGGCGACTGGCATCATGGAACTTGTCCGTCGAAATTACTAATATTTGTTATACATGTCAGTGGTACGAGAATGCAATGAGTTATCATTATAAATTTGTCTTTATTTATTAATATTATTTTTATTAGGCTTATCATTTTTGCTGGTGACTCCAACTTTTCATCTTTTCTTTTCCCAAAATAACTCTTTGATGGTCAATTTGATCTCTCGGTTGTTTCCCCTTCGTTTTCTCTCTCTATTTCTGTCTTTCTGTTATTCTGTCTCTTTCTTTTTGTTTGTCTGTTTCTCTCTCTTTCTGTCTGTCTGTTTCTATCTCCCCCTCTCTCTTTCTCCATATCTCACTCTTTATGTATGTCGGTTTCTTTGTCTCTCTCTCTCCATCTTTTTCTCTTGATCCCTCTCTCTTTCTCGTTCTCTGCTTTTCTTTCAGCCAAGTGTATTTGGTGACGTCACAACCCTTTCAAGCTCACCGGTTCTTCTTAAAGGCCCTTGAGATGTGTCACCAGGTTGTACCGGTGAACCCTCACTATATTGCAACCCTGAATGGATTGGTAATTCATCATAATTCGGTTAAAAGTTTTGAGTCATGTAGGCAGTACTATCAACATTATGTCCAGAGTGTCCCAAGGCTACATTATGTTGGAAATCAGAAGGAAAGCAAACGGTATATTTTCCCCTTTTTGTAGTTATGGAATGTCAGGGAATGCGAAAACAAAATCAATTGAATCGGAGAATTAAATAAACCAAGGAATTCATAATAACATATCAGATATTGTTTATGTAATTATTTAGTAAATACTTGAGTAAATGACGCCTCCTTAATTAAATTACTGTTTTTGGATTGCAACTTACCAGACCGGAGAGTTATACGAGAAGCAAGGCCCCCCCTTCCCGGCTGCTATCGCCTCAAGCTTCTTAGCTTATGATAGTTGGCCTCTGCATTTATCTTGATTATTTTTTACTTACCTCCATACTTTCAAGCTTTCAATTATGTATTTTTTTTTTAAATATTTTATTTTGTGTGTATTAAGTTGTCACTCTTGATATAAATCAATTATATTATATACTATTATTGTTATTTGAATGTTTTGTATTTGATTTATCAATAAATGCAGAAACATCTGCTAAAAAAAAAAAAAAAGGCAGAGCGACAGAGGCCTTGCAATATCATATTCTCGACATTGTAGAGACTCAACGCACTGCGGGGCTGGGGAAACCAAGAGTGGCGACCATCTTGAATAACATTGGCTTGGCTCTGATGGAGCTAGATCCAACTATAGAGGACGCCCTACCATTATTCGCTGAGGCCATGTTGATACTCATTGATGCATATGAACCAGTACATGTCGACGTCGCATCTGTCAGTATTTAGCATTCTTAAAGGCATTTTTGAAAGTATCCCTTAGGTATATAGATCTAAAAGACAACGATACAGCCTATTTCGCTTTTTCTTTCTTTAAATGTTCATTCGAGTCAACCATGCTCTTCTCTCTCTCTCTAGTCTCTCTCTCTCTCCCTCTCTCTCTGTCTCTCTCTTTCCTTATCACTAATCTGTAGTGCTATTTGATAACACAAATTCAAGTTGTAAGACCACTATATGAGTGAAATATTGAAATGAGAGGTTGTTTATATGAGAGAAAAACTATTCAATATGAATAAGATGTGCTTCTTACACTACGTTATAAGATTTGAAAACGAATGGGGTTAAATAAAAGTCGATACTTAATATTGTTTCAAGATTATTTCATCATTAATGTGTGTCTGTTTACAATTGATGACTAGTAGATTGACTGTTTGTGAAACACATCAGTTCAATAGTAATATGTACAAGGCGGCAACGGAAAAAAAAACTGTATTTGTCTCTCTTTCTGCCTCTTTCCTAAATGCATGAATACAATTCACTGCACCAATCTTGCAGCGTACTTCTTCAACGCTAAGCTGAACAAGTATTCCCTCTACCAGTAAAAAAGATATTTCGAGAACTGTGAACAAGGTTTGTCACAGTCCCCTTCATCCAAAATCATAGGAGACTCGGCAAGGCCAAAGAGAGCTGAGCACATTCACTTTAGTGCAATGAACATCTTCCTATACTGACGTCAGAAACGTTGTTGCATTTCAATTTGCCATGGGACGTTTCATAAAGTTCTACGGGGGACGTTACATGTATTCATTAAATGATCGTTTTGTTTTATCTCTCATTTTTTTCTAATGAATACAAATTAATATTGGAAAAAGTGAAACAAGACAATACTGTAAAAAGGAGGGATTAGAGTTATTTGCACAACTTGTGCTAGTATTGGGTGCTTGTATTTATTGGTTTCCTTCCCCTAGCCCTTTTCTCTTGGTATTTTTTGAAATACCTCTTCTTTTAAAATTCACCCTCCCACCATAGCCCAATACACACACAACCTTCACACTTCACTGAGTGACCCTTCCATAAAAATGAGATGTTGTTGAAAATTCCAGAAGTGTAAGAACAAAGACGAAGATATAAACGAGAGATTATTTAAATGAGATAAAAACAATTTCATATGATTAAAATGTGCATCTTACATTCTGATTCATATTGAAAACGAATAGTGCTACATGGACATCGACACTTAAAGGGATAGTTGAGTTCTGTTTTCAGACCGCAAATGCCTTCAAAGTGCATGGTTATTGCTCTTATTCTTATCAATGATATTTATAGTGCACTTTTAGAACCTAAAATTGCTATGAAGGTAATTTTAGACCCCAAAATGTGTGAAATTTAGTCAATACGATCATACCAATTCAGCTCCACTTTCAAAAAACACGGTGACCGTTAATTAATTATTTAATTTAAAATAATAATACATGAGCCGGCTAATTGTGGGTAATATAAGCAACACGAAAGTGCCAACAAAAAAACCAACTTCGGCATTGGCTGAAATAAGACGTAAAAGGCGTTATTTCGTTTTTTTCAACGGTTTTTTCAAATTTTTCAAAATGTCTAATATTTGTGGTGCTACACAAGTATTAGAAATCGTTATATTTCAGCCGTCTCTGAACCGATTTTGATCAAACAAAGATGAATTTGTTCTTTAAATATTATGTTCTTTCCTTAAAATTTGACACTTAGTTTTTAATTATCTCAACTATCCCTTTAATAATAATTAACGATTATTTCATCATCAATGTGTGTCAGTTTAAAATTGATGACTCGTAGATTGACTGTTACTTTATATGCAAGAATGCAATAACTGTGTTCGTAAAATATATATCTCTAAAATTCCCTACATATAGGTTCTTCTTTGAAGTATGTTTTCTACAATACTTTAATGATGGTAATAATAATACTAATAACAATATGACCAATGATAAAGTTTGTTAAACACGTCAGTTCAATATTCATAACATATGTATTTACAAGGTGCAAAGGAAAAAAATTGAATTTTTGTAGTTTTCTCTATTTCTGCTTCTTTCCTAAAGTACATGGATATGATTCACTGCATCTTTTTTGTTGCTGAAATTCTTGTAGAAAATATTTAATCAATGCCAGACAACATTTAGCAATTAATCTAGTTGAAGTTTCCTTATTTCTAACAGACGTAACAAAACATTACAGCACTTATTCCCCGACTAACCGTCGGAAATGTTTATCTATTTAAGTTAATATTTGTGAACACTTATTACAGCAACACGGCATAACTCCCTTCACGTTAAACCGATACTAAAATGAGTAACACTGTTTTGAGGGTGTTGTAATTTGTGTCTTAATCAAAGGGAGAAAAAAAAGCTGAGAAGCTATTTTTGATAAGATACAAAACATTAAGTGTGGTGCTCTAAGGTGTGTTCTACGAAACCCCGCGGCAAACCGGCACCTTCTTATGGCAGGCGTTTGTTATTTACGTCGGGCGAAGCTTCATCTCCGTCTTCTTGAGGGAGTATGTAGAACCGCGCCATTCACCCCAGACCACACCCATGGCGTACTCCGCTTGAGTGGTTGGACCGTTCAGGTATAGGCCGTTTAGGTTAGCACGATGGCAGTCACTGTACCACCAGCCTCCTTTGTAATAACCGGCGCAGTGTCCCCCTGCACCATCATGATCGCGGTCCCGTGTACTGAACGGATAACCTGCATTAAACGACATACTGTCACCTGCATAGAAATGAGAAATTGATTTATGGTATACACATGATATAAATTAGTTCAATATATACACGACCTCTCCGTACTCGATGTAACAGGAAGATGCGTTTGGGAGCATTCGTTATTAGTTTACTAGATCGATGGCGCATTATAAATGCTGTATTATTAATATTATTATTATTATTACGCATTGATACTTTTTTAAACACCTCACTTCTCGACTTGATATCCTTTTACGGGTTAAATAAAACAAAAACAAGCAAACAAAATCAATCAACAACAAATCCCCTCCTCCCCCCCCCCCCCAAAAAAAAAAAAAACAACACCGCTGGTGTTCACCTCGTCATATGTGAGAGAGCGTTTGATTGTTACTACAGTTTTACCGTAATACCGTATATTAACTGTATAAATGAATTGCGGTATTACCCCCGTAGCACTTAACGCATAACCGTTTTATCGTTTAACTGTATAAATGTATGATTGTATTACCATGTTATCTATTGTTTGGTATTGATTTTAATTCAAAGAAGGAAAAAGATGTTGATATTATTTTGAATTATGCACTTTTCACTATTTACAAAAGTTGTGTTGGAAAAGAATCTAAAAAGAAAACAACTAAAAAGATACTTCTTCATATTTTTATTTACCTATTAAGTTATCGTTTACAAATAGAAGAAAATATCAGAAAACCATGTATATCCCTCCAGAAATGGAGGCAAATGCTAAAAATGTGAATATGTTTATATTATTAAATATATTTGTGGCTTCCACCCAGTAAATAAGTTTATATTATTATGAAGAAAAAAAATAAAGAAGACCTGAAGTGGTTATTTTACACACAAAAAAAAAATTACCATAGGGCCTTTAACCGTATTACAATAAACAAGATATTACAGTATACAGTTTTTTTTTTTTTTTTTTTTTTTTTTTTTTACTGTATTACCGTATTAACCTACCGTATTAACATATTACCGTATAGTATATCATGTAGTACCATATGACCGTACCTTTGGACGATTCCGCGATTCCGCATTGGCCTAATACGACATACCCCCATTTATTCCATATAGAAAAAAGAAAAACAGACACCTTAATTGATTTGGCCATTTAATAATATTAGTGATACCAAGAGGAACCATATTTGTGATGAATTAGAATGAATAATATCATGTACAGGAAACATTGCAGGGGATCGCCCCATTACATACCTGCGTCACCGGAGTAGCTGCCAAGGGACAGGATGTACTTTGCGACCTCGTCCGCAATACTGAAATTGCTGTAGGTGGCATAGCGCGTTTGCTCATCGAAGTCTTCGAGGTCGATCCGTAGCTCGTAGGTCTTATTACGGGAAAGACGGTGGATGTTGTCGTTACCGAGCCAGTGCTCGGAGGAAACGTTTCCGAAACCGTTTTTGTACTCGGACCAGGAGAGAAAGAAGTCAACAGAACCATCCTGTCTACGCTGGAAGACCTACAGAGACAGTGGGTGGGAGGGAGAGGGGGAGAGAGAAAGATATATATATATAGAGAGAGACAGAGAGAGAAAGGGAGAAAGAGGCACAGATAGAGAAAGAGAGAGAGAAAGAAAGAAAGAGAGAGGTCTAGAAAGATATCGAGATAGAGGGGGGGAGAGAGAGAGAGAGAGAGAGAGGGACAAAGAGAGAGGGAGAGACAAAGAGAGAGAGAGAGAGAGTGTGTATGTGTATTAATTATTATTTCAGAACATTAATAACACTTGCGACGATTGAAGATGCGATTGAACAGTGTAGCAACACGAAGAAGAGTGGATTTAACCACATTTCGCTCCAATCATAATGATACGCAGTCTAGATTGTGGGCCAAGAAGAATGCGATGGTAAAGACTTCAAAAAAATTAACCAAATCAATATCAATATATCGATTCTGTTTATCATGAGGGCCCAGCATTTATCAGGTATCTGTTGACACCAGGGCGGAGAGTGGGAAAATGTTGATGGATGAAATAGGATATAGGGTATATATTGCCCTTAAGTTTATTCTTAACACGATCCACTTTCGAAAAATCATCTTAAAGGAAATTGTAATACCCTTTTGTATGTCCTATAGTTTTTTTTTTATTGTAATGTTTAAAAATATTTAAATGGATGACGCAAGGTTAATTTTTCGAAGATACTTGCTATAGTGTTTCTTGAAAATCTTTGCGATCATTTTAAAAGTGGACGGGGTTGATTAAGTTGAAATTTGAGCTATCATCATTTCTCACCGTCCAGCGACCTCCGTCCGTTTCCATATCACAGTAAACGAAGACAGGATCATCACCAACTCCATCAGGATAGATGGGATACACTCCACTGAGATGGGATAGTCCATCAGTCTGAATCTCAGCGCAGTCACGTGGGAGTCTAGGAACTGATAGGAAACACAGAGGTGGTGTAGTTGAGAGGATTGAATTTCAGAGGACCGGCCTCTCATAGAAAAAAGGGTCACGGATTGGATCCTTGCTTGGTATTTGGTGTTTTGCTAAAACAATACAGTGTAAAGTTGTACAAAACTTAGCCAAAAAAATGTCAAGTTGACAAGTAAGAGGAGGAGTGATCATACCAAGAGGCGCACTAGGAGGATTTAAAAAAAAACGTACATTTCATTAAGTCGCTTTTGATCCTAAATGATTGAATAAAACATCTCATTGAGAGAAATAACACGTTTAGACTCTAATAGCATTTTAATCTCAATTTTATTATGAACAATAATTGCTGCTATATAGTGCAACAAAAGATGAGGACTAAAGAGTGCGAGTCAGTAATTCGAAAGAACCCTTGTACTGTTCATATTTTATTCATTTTGTTGGCAATCCCTGAATGCTTCTGTCCAACGGTGCGTCAGACACCACACAAATCACTAATTCAGCCATGCGTCACAAAAATGACGCTCCGTTTGCAAGAGGCATATAGCGGTTATAACGCCGGACGTTGAGCGGGAGGTGTCATTCGCCTGACTTAGGACTGCGTTAGCGACCTGTGTCGTCTTTGACGCATCGTATGAATGTGACACCGTATAGACAATAATACTTATAGATTAATAGCCATCATAGAATTGATTTTTAAAAACACAGTCCTACGTCAGCAAAATGAAATGTTGCGTGCAACGGGAATGATATGAAATGCTCACCGGCCGTGGCGGTGACTTGCGTCATTTCGGCCGGTCCGATCGTAGACATGTCAGTAAAGTTAGTCATAGCTGATGGTGCTTCTGTCAAAACACAGGATTAATACAAAGCATTGAATAATAATAAAGATGATAATGGTGATAATGATGATCACAATAATATTACTACTAATAATAATAATGATACCGACAATAACAATTATGATGATAATAATGATAATAAAAATAATAATAAAAAATGATTATGATTATGATGATGATGATAATAATGATAATGACAAAAAAATCAGCATCATAATACGAAGAGGAAGGATAACAAAAACGAGAAAAACGAGAAAAATGATAACAACAAAAATATGGATTTTGATGAAGGATATTTAGGGGGTCTAGGGGTCACCTATCGTATTAGGTTCATGAAATGTGAATTTAAAGCGGCCGCTTGCTGGCAATGATTAATCTAAAATGCACGAAGTGTGATTTCTCCACGACTGTATAAAATATATGTGGATATTCTGTTTCATTTGAACCATGATGTAATTATGAAATCATCTACAGGCCTAACAAATAACCCCACTAGGGGTCACATGAGATTTACAGTTCTAATATAAACATTGTTCCGCCCCTTTGCGTTTCAGCCGTCAGAATTGTGGAAAGATGTATCAAAAGAACAACTTTTACCAAACTAAGATCGAAACTTGAATTAAGCTGGTACATTTCTGGGGCGGTATACCCCCTTCCCCCGACAAATTATTCAAGTAATTGATCTCAAAACCTCCTCCCGAATGCAAAGGATTGAGGCCCACTTGGAATGTTTTGATTCCCTTATCGCTTTAAAAATATTGTAAATAGACTGGATCAACCCTCTCATAGTGTTTTACTCATGATGCCTCGTTGCCTTGACGACAATAAACAAAATGTCAACTTGGTGATGAAGTTCATATTTGCCAATTTTTCCTCGTCAAACTTTGTTTCTGATAACTAAAAAAAAATAAAAATCTGTTTGTATGTGTATCGGCAAGTCTACAGGAGATAGAGGCATTTGCCTCCCTCCCTCCCCCTCACCCTCTCTCTTTTCTCTCTCTTTCTCTTCCTCTCTCTCCCTATGCCTCCTTCACCTGTGACTGAAGATCACTCAACAACAAAAACGGCTTTTAAAATATCAATTATTCTTTAGCTAATACGCTTTCAGCAGAATAGTTGATAAGTAGCATCGTGCCATTTTCACGAATTACGAGTTTTTAATATTTTAATTAAACGATTATTATGAAGAAGAATATTTTGCTTGGCGAATATCTGTGGTACTGACGCAAACTGTGGGGCGTGGAATCATCGAAAAGAAAGAAATAGTGATAATGATAATAATAATGATAATAGAAATAATATTACTTATACTAATAATGGTAATATTAATAGTAGTAATAAAAATATCTATAGTATGAACATTAATGATATTAATAAAAAGCTCGAATTTGTTCAGCTATTTATAGTTACATGATGAATATGAGGTCAATATAATTATTTTTCATTTATCTTTTTCCGAATCCACATGAAAAGCATGAGAAAGCTTGGATTTTTTGTTATCTCTACAAGAACACGGCAGTCTTGTCTTTAAGAAATGAAATGGAATTCTGGTAATAAAATGGCTCATTAGTAAGCCTTTTGTTTAGGCAGCAGAATGTGATCGAACAAACGAAAACGTACTGGTAGGGCCTAAAAGTTTACATATGCTCAATGCGCGTTTATCTCTTATATGCATGAGTCGTTCGCCACTAATAGCACATGAGGGTGTGTGCGTATGTGCATGTGTGTGTGTGTGTGAGAGAGGTGTGGTTGCGTGTATTGTGCGTTTATTGGGATAGGGGTGGTTGCCTGGTTGGGTGCGTGTGCATGCGTGAAATGGAGTATGTATATGGGAGTGTGCGTGTTTGCGGATTGGTGTTGGTGAAGACAATCATAACAAAGGAAATTTGAGCAAAGTTAGAATTTGAGTTTGAATTACATTCCAATAAATTCCTTTCAACTGGACTGAACTATTCGCAAAAACAAGTAATACATTACTATTCAAGACAGAAAAGTACAACAGAAACACGCTTTATTTCTTGTCAACAGAAAGAAAGGCTGTAGACATTGTTTGATCTGTTCGTTTTTTTTCCTTATTCATCTTCTTAAACTTGTCTCCTCAAAAATCTATTATTCCGCTACCATTTTATTTTCTGTTCATTCAATTTTATTTAATTGTCCTATTCCTAAGTCCCCTTTTGCTCTTCCATACATCTATTTCTAACGCACCAGAAATAATTTCAATAGAAATCCGCAAATTATATGGCATGAGTGAGGTTTTTTATTCGAAAAGATCACTTCACTATTAAGCTAAGCTTTGTTTCTCCCCAGCATTTCACACATAGACTTGTAAATTATGTATGTGATTAGACCACAGCCCCATCTACTGACATTTCATGAAACCTTCGACTTTTGGATTTCATATGATAGACAAAACGTTGAATCGTGCCAATTTCCATGATGTTTGAAGAAAACAAATATTAAAA
The DNA here is from genome assembly GCA_035222895.1 of Strongylocentrotus droebachiensis. NCBI lineage: Eukaryota > Metazoa > Echinodermata > Echinoidea > Camarodonta > Strongylocentrotidae > Strongylocentrotus > Strongylocentrotus droebachiensis. The sequence goes on along the minus strand of JAVYIG010002429.1, from coordinate 65,906 downwards.
TGTAATACACTCTCTTTATATAAGGGATTTGGCAAGGGAAGGGGGGGGGGGGAAGCGAGAAGGCGGAACCAAATTGCCAGTATTAAGAAAAATAAAATCTAAAACCAGGTAAATGACCTAAACTTTCCTTGAGTTCACTAATGTTCTTTCTATCAGACAACAACTCCGAGCCCCAAACTTTCTGAACCATTTACCATCGCTACTATTAGGCCTACTGCTGTGATATTCATCAAAACACACATGACATTAAAAGAATAGGAAAGGTCACAAAATATTCTTATTATGTTTCCTTTTCAAACCTTTATCAGAACTCAATTTTTTTAATATTATTGTTCTTACGCTCATTGCAATGTTTCCCTTGAAATCCAGCTGAACAGTGGCAAAGATAACTTTCCATAGTCTCCTCGCACCAGCTGTTTTCACAGAGCTTCTTGTCACAATCTATTAAAAATAAAGGAAAGAAACTTCGTTTGTGTGTGTGTGTGTGTGTTTATGCGTATGTCTGTGAAACGGGTGAGCATGTTTTGGTCTTGCTTTTTGATTGCATGCTCAATCAAACAAAAAACCTACGACTTTATATGAACTAACGGAAATGGAAATATGAAACTGCCAGCTTTTACAAGCACAAATTTGTAGTTTTTTTCTTTACCTTTTCATTCTGTGAATAATTGTACATGTACTTATTCTTTGATAACAAAAAAAGGGAAATTTACCAGACTTTAACAAAAAAGTCTAACAACTCCTATCAAGGCCTTGGCACCAGGAGGGGCATAATATTTGTTTTCCCGCAACCCAGTACAGTTAAATTAGGAAATCACTTCTTGAGGGCTATCGGATTATTAAAGGGGAGACTGACTATTTATATAAGGAAGGGTCTTTTGAGACCGGGCGTTTCACAAAATATCGACTTAAGTTGGACTTGAAACGTGGCAGGCTTTTCGAGGGACGTAGAAATCGTGGTCACAAATTTATAGAATTTGTTGTAGTTAATTGTTAAAGCTATACAATTATCGATAAATCATAACTTATTGGGTATTTTTCCTCAAATTGTACATCTGGTGAAAGATCTTTTAGGGGCATATACTTCCTATCACCATAAAATAGTATCAGTCCGAATCTTATGTAGAACTTGAAATTACTTTAATTTTTTCAATGAACGGTAAAATAAATGTCAATTCTGTAGATTTGTGACGACGATTTGCACATCCCTTGAGAGACTTATATGGTGAGAGCAACCAGTGCATGAACGGCCTGTCATTGTACGATTCCATCTTAAGTTGATTTTTAGTCTTTGTGAAACATCGCCCTCCAAGATCTGTCTTCATTTCATGCCTTTACATGTGCAATCTTACAAGAACTAACATAATTATTCCACACCCGGTTAGCTACTAGTATACACAGCATGCTGAATTGTTTTCTCATGGTCGAAAAATTGTAAGGAGGGACTTAATAATATTACTCCCTTTGCTCCTCCTTCACAAACGCCGGTACATACTTTTTGTATTGGTAAGAGGTACAGCAAAGAGAAAAGCTATATTAATAATTTTGTTCCGATTGCAGTTTGTTTTAATCCTCTTTGTGGCCATGCCTTGAACCATAATGCATGACCGTAAAGAGGAATTTTTGCTGTTGGGAACGATTTATTGCATTTTCTATGTTGTTTTTTATTTGTGGGAGATGCCGTACGGTCACGATTCAGTGGCAAAGCAATGGCCTCGTAACTGTGAGGCCCCAGGATCAAAACCGTGTCGATGTGCTATATTAGTGCCCTTTTGTGAGGCATTAATCCTCAGTTCTGTCAATTATGACTTTATAGGACGCAGGTCCCCTTGTTGATAAGCATAGTCGCATAAACATGCTTTAGGAGTCACGCAAAACTAACACTAGCAAATTTGTATTCAATAAAATCTGAGAGTGTATACTATTATTTAGATGTATTAGGAATAAACCATTGTCAAAATCGTTCCATAAATTGTGGTAAAAGAAAATATTCCACCTTTATGACGAACAGTGTTCAAGAGTCATCCAATCTATTTTAAGTAGGTACAGTGTATTTTGTATCATAAATGCATTTTGTCCACGTGTGATGAGAGGAAAACACAAATCTGACAGAACCGTAAACGTGAGGTTTGCAAGGTAACGGGGTAATTCATTGTTAATATGTTGTTTGATGGTGATGGTATTGAAGTTTTGACTACGTAAGCCAGTTCTTCTCAAACTTTTATGAAAATCGAGGCCCACCATTTGCTCTGTACTATACGAACAAAAAATCAGATATTTGTTTTCCTTCAAAGAAATTGTCAATCACACAAACACCCTAAAAATAAGTATTGAAAATATGTTTCTTTTCAACCCATGTATGGAAAAACTATCCCGTCATCAACAACAAAAAAATGTTTTTTGAAATGTTATGTGCAGAGCATATTGGTGACCGTGTTTCCTATTTGTGATTGATTTATCGCAACCTCAAAAACCCAGAACTTTCTTATGTTTAATCGGACTTTGCTCTAAATATCACTGACCGGTTCATTTCAATGCTGTGCTTTCATTAAAGCCCGTCTGCACTAATTTGACCAGGGGATTAGACCTCCCTGCAAGGTCACTGACAGATGGTTATCTCATCAAATAAGCTCTCAATTAACATAAGAAAAAGGGGATCATGGGGCACCAACCGGCACCGAGTACGCATTGTTTGCTATATAGAGGGCGCAAGTAGCTATAAGTAGTACAGTCAGGGTTTAAACAAACTTAATACCAGTATTTAGTAGTTGGAGAAAGGTGTATTGTATTGGCGCGGGAGCTCAGAGGAAGACCCCCCCCCCCCCCCCATCATTGTACATGCCGTTTTTCCCAGGCTTCATTTAACCAAGGAGTTTTAAGAGCTGGAGTCCCAACTGGCAACAAATTATTTCAAGCAGCTGCTGTTTTCTAAGGTTGCACAATCGAATCTACAGGTGTTCCAGGGGCGGCCGAGCGACTTCCAAAGTGTGGGGGGGGGGAAGACACCAACAAAAAAGGGCACTTTTTGGAATAAAGGAGCACCTACAAATGGACATCTCAAAGCGAAAATATACCATTTTTTAGACAGTGGTATATATACATTGCGATTACATTACAAAAAACTATATCATTCTTGGAATTATGAATCTTTGAAATTATGAACCCTATTTGATTTTCTGAATAATGAAACCTTATATTCTATGCGAAATTATGGACCTTCGGAAGAACAAAACATGAGTGGACAGCCAAAATGTTTGCGGGAGTTGTGAACCCTATTTTATGTTTGGAAAAATAAACCACCGGGCCTGGAATTTGACATTTGTATTCCGGAATTATGAACCTATTTAGAATAAGATAACTTCGGAAAACAAGTGCCTACTTTTGTGTAACGAAAAAAAAGAGAGGGGTCTAAATGATTACCAGGAAATTTGCATATTCTGTATCCGGGAGGAATTCCTAACTTTCCTTTCCGTCTAGGGCAACCGTTAGCCGCCGGCGGAACAGGGATGAGTTTTGGAATCATCTGTACCATACTGCCGTTGGTGTGTTGCTTCTGCAGACACTCGTTGAACATTGGTAAGGTGTAGTTGAGTCCAAACACGTTCTTGTGGCAGGTTTGTGTCCTTTTTGTTGCATCTAATGGCACGGGTAAACCTGTGTGCCAGAATGATGATGAAGATAATAATAATATTAATAAAATGATAATAATATAACACAACGGAAAAGATGAAGATTGATAACAAAACGAAAGTGTGGTTTTTGGCAATGGGGTCTTGCCCCTGGACAGTTGAGCCACTGCACGCTACAACGCTCTTTTTCATCTACAATCTTACTTATCTACCTTGCCAGATAAATTTCATACTTCAATAAAAAAATAATAACAAAAAATCTTTAACGTTGGTTTAAAACTACACGCTACTCATAAGGTGATTAGTCTGAGATAATTAAACAAAAGAAGGCAAAAAGATTTCTGAATACAAAGGAAAAAAATGAATCCCGTTGAAGAAATAATCATAACAAATATTAAGTGCATGTATATTACAAAATTCGGTAAAAACATAGATCACACTTATTTAAATAGGGTTGCAAACGGGTTTTTATGTCTGAGGAGTAGGGTACATACCAACCGAAAGGAAGATCACCGTGCCATATATGCATATCCAATGAAGGTTTAATTTACTGGTCTGTAATTAGAAACAGGTTTTACAATAAATGTCATGACTTTAAAGTTTTGATGTAAATTTATGAATAATAAATTATCTATGTGGCTTATCTTATCATAGATCATCTCGACTAGTATGCAGATATCAGAAGGTACGTGCCTCCCTAATAACCCAAATGGGAGGGGCCTACCTTAATTACACAACTTCGAGAATGGCCGCCCTCCCCCCCCCCCCCACCCCTTGAGGTGATCATCATTTTACTGTACTTTATTTGTCTTTTGTCAGATGATATTGGGCTGCAGCCCACGGCAAGGCGGTTCCAGTATTAAGGCATACACTCTAATTTGACACTTTAACATGATTCCTTAAGCCTTGGGCAGAGACTGGTACTATACTACCAGTCTCTGGCCGTGACGAATAAAGAGCAGCCTATGCAAACTGCCGTCAGAATAGTCTCAGAGTGCAGACACTGTTAGGCACGGTGACTAACAAGAGATTGCGACTGTAAACTACGGCAGTTCTGTGGCCAGTTTAATAACTAACTGACTATTGATAAAAGTGGTATTCTGAACTCACGTTAAGTTTAAAAGAATAAAAGCATTAGCTTTTCATAAACAGTACGCCTTACAATTCAAGTTTTTTTCTGCAAGATAGACACAACTTCAGCGACTTTTACACTGTAACCCTTTCTTATAGAATAAAAACAACCTTTAGAATCATCATTGTGATTATTAATCACAAAAAATAGATCATAAGGTCATGTATACAAACAATTTTTTCTTTTGTCGTCAGTTCTTACCATTTTTGTGAATCCTCAGTCATGAAGTCCTTGACGTTAGGATGATTATGCGTAATGGAACTCTGTTCTATCGAAGTGTGACTTATTCTCACATTTGAATTCAGTCCATGAATCAGCTAGGTTGCGAACACAAAGCAACGTACGCATTACGTTTTGCGTCGCGTAGCAGCAGTAGGCACGGATCAAATGCAACCCTCACGATGGTCTTAATTGCATGTTCTCTCACATGTAAGAGTAATAAGATGTTTCTTCCCCCTTCACCCTCCCCCCATCACAGTGCCCCCATAAATTCCTGGGTCCATGCTACGCTATTGCAGTGTTGTATAGCAATTACACGCGCGTGGGGTGGGATGAAAAATTGAAAGGAAAGATATGTATGCAAGCTTTTACTGAGTTTATTATTGGTTACATAGAGACGAAATAAATATGACCCATACTAAGCTAGACAACGTATTGCAAAGAATGGAATATCTAAGGAGGTTTAAAACGATGTAGTTTACCACTCGAGACGTAGCATAAGTACTTCAACTAACATGTAATGATTATTGCTTTGACATAATAACATTCTTAATAAAATGTTTGCAAGTCTTGGCGCCGCTCATAAAATTGCAAAATAAAATTAAACCTAAATTCAACGCAAGGCGCCGCTCACAAAATTGCAAAATAAAGTTAAACATAAATTCAATGCAAGGCGCCGCTCATATAATTGCAAAATAAAGTTAAACATAAATTCAATGCGAGGCGCCGCTCATAAAATTTCAAAATAAAGTTAAACATAAATTCAATGCAAGAGTCATTGTTAAGTGCTTCAGTACAAATGATTTCATTCACATGTTTTACGAATAATTGTGGTTTAATACTGAGAATGCGAATTGCATATATTAAGCCTTGCTAGGTAAGTTAACCCATACCTTTTCTACCACCTACTAGCATCACTGTCTAGTATTTTATCTTCTTCGACTTATCTTTCTCTTACCCCAGATTGTTTGAAGAGTAGAAGCAGCATTTCAAGCTTTAATTGGGTCATTCTTAAGTGCTTCATTACAAATTATTTCCTTTACCTGTTTTACGAATAAATGTTTTTTAATATTCAGGATTCGAATTGTACACATTACGTGTTGTTAGGTAAGGTAACCCATACCTTTCCCCCACCTAGCAACATATCTGATATGATTGTTAACGCTTAGCAGACATCTTACTCTTTGTACTTCAGGGCCTCGTTAGATGAGGTGAGTTAATAATTACTGTTTCCAATTTATTTTAAAAAAAGAAGAAATAAAAACAATTAACCGATCAAAGCATTTGCAGCATTGAAATTATACCAGTCAATGGTGTCAATACGGTTCTGCACTTAACGGTGCCTTCTCTCCACTCCGCCGAAAATATCCCAGTCAGAGCGTGCACATGATAATCCAATTACATTGACTTTGGATTTTGGTTTGCGTATCCTGTTTTTTAACCTAAGTCTATGTGTATGAGAGTTGAGTTTCACCAATGCAAGTTCTAAACGAGTGATTATGATGATCAGATCAGATGTATGACAAATTGTTTTAATATTCAGCTTTTTTATAGCGCAAATCACAATAAGTCTCTAAGTCTCTCAATATCTTGTCAAAGGACATTAGTGCGGCGACGGGACTCGAACCGCGGACCTTGTGATCGACAGTCCGGCAACGTATCCACTCGACCACAACACCTCTACAAATGATTTTACCAGTTCAAGAATGTATGATTTGTATGATTAGCTATCGCGTGACTGGATGATGTGAGAAGTGGTTTCATGATCTATTCATGTAATTGTATTATCCTTTTTAATATCAGCATTTCCTGCTATTACTTTTTGTTTTTACTTCTAGCCCCCCCCCCCCCTGCCATTATGACAGTATAGGTACTGTAGTTACGTCCTTAAAGGGGAAGTCCACCCTGAAATTAAGTTAGTTTTAATAGGAGTAGAAAAATGAGAGAAACAAGTCAGTGAAAGTTTGAGCAAATTCCGATTAAAAATAAGGAAGTAAGGATTTTTTAAAGTTGTGATCAATCAAACACAAATTGGCAACTCTATGACGTAAAATGCGAGCTCAACTTCCATTTGCTTAGTACTAAAAAAATCTAAAGTTTTCATTTTCCCTCAAGAAAAATTTCAACCATACATGCACCCTAAATATAATAATTGCAAATATGTTTCTATACTCCCCCTGCAAGGAACAAATATATATTCCGTCATCAATAACGAAGAAAACATGATTTTTATGGAATATTATGCACAAAGCAAATGAAGGAGAGCTCGTATAATACGTCACAGAGTTGCCAATTTGTATTTGATTGATCACAACTTCAATAATTCATAACTTTCTTATTTTCATTCAGAATTTGCTCAAACTTTCACTCACCTGATTTTTTTATTATTCTGCCTCTATCGAAACAAACTTATTTTGGGGGTGGACTTTCCCTTTAAAAAAGTAAAATCAAGAAAAACTTAGACAATCGTCTTCAAGATTACATAAGAGAATTAACACGTTATGAAGGGCGGGAATATCTACATGGAGTGCGAGTTCTCGTGGCAGATTTGTTATAAGTCTGTTCATTGTTACAGGGGTTCCCCATCAGTGAGAGAAGGTCGGCTCCGTTGATAGTTGACAGATATATAGAGACATATCGTGGTTGTGTTGATAACTCACCAAGCTATGTACTACAATGCTCAGAGTTCAAATCCATGCCACATAACACTGTTGCCATTTGGGAAGACACCAATCTTCATTTGCGTTTCTCCAACGCAGTGAAAAGTTGAATCCAGAAAACCTTAGACAATCGTCTTCAAGATTACATAAGCCATGTTCAGACGGGGTTTTGCTTGTCGGTGTAAGTTAATCCCTGCAGCAGACCAAACGGCGATTCACCTCTTAATAGGGCTAGTCACATGTGGGGCGTGTGTCGTAGTCGAGTGGTAATTTAATCATTTGACTGGATATTCGAAGGTTATGATTTCAAGCCCTGCTTCAACATTATAGTGTCCTTTGGTAAGACATTAATATACTTTTGCCACTTTTTACCTGGATGTTAAATGGGTTCCGGTAAAAATGAATTCATGCAATTCTATATAAAGCACCTATAATCGGTGGTCACACTCCATCAGCCGGGTTATATTGGAGGATATGAGCGCTGTGAAAAGAACTATACCATACTTGGACAAAATCTCCTAAACGATGTATATCAAAATAATCTCAGGCAATTCTTATTCCTATGGACAGAAAAGACTAACGTCCTTTATTTGACACCAAACAATCTGATGCTTTTGTAATATACATTTTGGAGACTTTGCGAGCAGTCCACCTTTTTTTAGACTCGCTGTATATCTTAGATTCACATACCCATTCAATCTCTCGACCTGATCCCTTTCTACATATCCCTCTCTGTTTTGTTCGGACACACACATACACCCAAACACACGCACACATACACACACACTCACACACGCACACGCGCGCATACACACACACACACACACCACACACACACACACACACACACCCTATCTTGGCTTCCCTTCTCTTAGATTGTCAGATCAAAAACAAAAAGTTCTATTTGATTAATCGTTCTACTTCATTTTCAGAGTCGATCTCGCAGCCTTCTTCTTCAATAATAAGCTGATAAATGATCGAAATAAAAATAAGATGCTGTTAATAATTACAGAAGAGTAGCAACAAAGACGAAAATATAAACGAGAGATTGTTTATATGAGATAAAAGAAAATTTAATATGAATAAGATGTGCCTCTTACACCACGATATAAGTATTGAACACAAATGAGGCTGCATGAAAATAGATACTTGATAATATGCAATGATTATTTCATCATCAATGTGTGTTTGTTTACAATTGGTGACTAGTAGATTGAATGTTACTTTATATGCAAGAATGCAAGAACTGTGTTCGTAAGATGTATATCTCTATATGTCCATACATATACTCTCTTCTCTGAAATACGCTTTTTAAAATACATCAATAATTGGTAATAATAATTCTAATAACAATATGAGCAATGATAATGTTTGTGAAACACGTCAGTTCAATATTGATATGTACAAGGCGCAAAGGAAAACAAAACAATAGTTGTATTTGTCTCTTTTTCTGCCTCTTTCCTAAATACATGAATAAAATTCACTGCATCAATCTTGCAGCCTACTTCTTCAATGCTAAGCTGTACAAGTATTCCCTCTACCAGTAAAAAAGAGATTCGAAGAACTTCAAGGTTTATCACGGTACCCTTCATCTAGAATCACAGGGGGATCGGCAAGGCCAAAACGAGATGAAACCATTCAATGTGGTAGAATGATCATCTTTCCATGCTAATGCCAGAGAAATTGCAGCATTTCAATAGGCCATGAGACGTTTTATAAAGTTCTGGCGGAGACGTTATATTTATTCATTAAATGCTTGTTTTGTTTTACTTATGATGTTTTCCGAATGAATTTAAATTAATATTGGACAAACTGACACAAGACACTACTATGGAAAGAAGGTATTCACTTTGTACAAATTTGTTCTGCAATTTATGAAATGGTTCTAATTCGCTTTTCCCAACGCTGGCCCAGTTAATGTTACAATAATGAATAAAAGGAAGTATAAGTGACTTATATAGCATGAATAGATGTCTTTTGGGGTATAATAGAACGCAATTTACAGATAATTCCGATATTTTTAGAGATCTGTTTTAGTATGTACATACGATGGTCTTGAAAAGTAAGTTGATTGTCCAATAAAACTACGAGAAATTTCACGGAGTCACAAACATTCAAGCATATATCATTAATTTTCACTTTGATTGTATGAGGAGGAAACTTAATATTAGGTTTAGAGAAATAGAACAATACATGTTATTATCATGATTAATTACTAACTAATTGGAATCAAACCAGTCAAGTACTTTGCTTAACTCTTTGTTAGTCTTATGTATATAGGAGCGTATTAAAGTCTTTATGTTAGGAAATGATATTGGTATCATCAGCAAATAAAACAAAATGAAAACATGAAGTAACATTACACAAATCATTAATATACAGCAAAAATAGCAATGGACAGAGTATGGATCCATGTGGAATTCCTCATTCAACCTTGGAAAGAGATGATTCGAAATTATTATACCTTGTATATTGGGACCTATTCTGCAAATAACTATTAAACCAGTCTAAGGCTACACCACGAATTCCAAAATACGGTAATTTATACAAAAGAATATTATGGTCAATCAGATCGAATGCCTTTGACAGATCAAGAAAAATACCGAGTGAATGAAAATTATTATGAATATTATTTAATAGTACATCCTTTAGTTCAATCAGTGCGAGCTCACAAAAATGATTTGATCTGAAACCATATTGAGCATTATATGATTAGCTATACGATTATACATGATTTTCTCTAAGATCTTTGAGAAGCAGGGTAATAAGGTACTGGGTCTATAATTAGAAAAGAAATGTCCATCGCCTTTTGTATACACTGGAACTATTCTACCAATTTTCATTTTATTTGAAACAGAGCCAGTGCACATAGATACATTAACAATATGAACCAAGGGAGCAAAAATTGAATGAATGACTTTCTTAATAAAATGCATGTTAATGTCATCAAGCCCTGCACTCTTAGAATTCTTCATTTTTTTAACAACATTAATTATTTCTGTTTCACATGTTGGGTACAAATAAATCGATTTATTGCAAGAATGGCTAAGCTAAGAACTAAACTGAGTTTTCGGTGATTGATTCAACTTACATTGAGCAACAGAAGCAATGTTTGAAAAATAATTATTGAATTCTTCAGCAATATCATTATCATTTTATATTTTAACATCATTTTTCATAAAAAAAGTGGGGAGTCTATCTTGCTTACTTTTTAGCTCATTAATAATTTGCCAAACTTTTGAAAGATTATTTTTATTAACTTGTAGTAAGTCATAATAGTATTTTTCACGAGCAGTTTTCAACTCATGATTCAGTAACATTTCGGTACCTTTTAAATTTATTATGAGATGTATCATTGCGTGTTTTACAATATTCTTTATAAAGCCTGTTTTTTTATTGATACATCTTAAAAGAAAAAAGTAATCCATGATTTTCTTAGTGAAGAATTGTTTTTATGATTACCTTTCGAGCATTTATTACTAACAACATCATTAAACTTATTCAGAAAACGATCATATGCGAGCTCAACATTATCAAACTGAACAATATCAGACCAATCAAGATTAATTAACTCTTTTCTTATGAAATCAATAGCAGTAGAGTTAAGACATCTTCTGGATTTATTAGCATTAGTATTTCTATTTTCTTTGAGATTTTGAGTAATAGAAAAAATTGGCAAGTGGTCCGTTATATCGTTATAAAATATACCAGAACTAATATCTTTACTGCAAACATTCGTAAATATATTATCTATAAGCGTTGTCGATGATTTACAAATACGTGTAGGCTTATCAATCAATGGACGATATGATTTATTATACAAAATATTTACAAAGATATTGACCTGATTTACAGTAGAATAATTCAGCAAGTTAATATTAAAATTCGCCCAAGACGCTGCTGTACTAAGATCTTGGTTTTGCATGGGTGTGGTTTAATTTTGATGTTCATGTGGGGGTACACCCTGAACAAAAAAAAATCATTGAGAATGGTATGTGTCGTTGGGCGGTTTATTGCCGTCTGGTTTAATTCCCAATTGGTCTAATTCCCAATTGGTCTAATTCCTATTTTGTCTATTATCCATATGATGAACAAGATCATCGAATGATTATTAGGCATCGTGGATGGTAGACGAAATTGGCATTAGACAAACTGGGAATTAGACCGAATGGAAATTAGACTAAATGAGCAATAAACCATATGGTTAGTAGAAGTATTGGAGATTAGACCAAATTAATTTTTAGCCGAAATGATCATTAGACCAAATGATAAGTAGACAAAAAGATTATTAGATCATGTAGATAGTAGGCAGGCTGGGTGAAGACCATCGTGTAAGTGGTGAACTGGTTGTAAACCAAACGGCTATTCACTTCTTAGACATAGGGCTGGGCACATGTGGGGTGTGTGTAGTAGTCGAGTGGTTTAAGCGCTTGACTGGATATTCGAAGGTTGTGATTTTAAGCCCTGATCCGACATTATAGTGTCCTTTGGTAAGACATTAATATACTTTTGCCACTCTTTATCCGGATGTTAAATGGGTTCCGGTAGAAAGGAATTCATGCAATTCTATATAAAGCATTCTATAATCGGTGGTTACGCTCCATCAGCCGGGTGATATTGGAGGATATTAGCGCTGTGAAAAGAATAATAATCTATACTTCGTCTAAAATAACGAAAAAGTCTCCCAAACGATGTATATCAAAAAAATCTTAGGCAGTTTTCATTCCTATAGATTAGTAGAGCCTATCGTCCTTTAATTGACACCAAACAATCTGATGCTTTTGTAATATACATTTTGGAGACTTTGCGAGCAGTCCACCTTTTTTAAGACTCGCTGTATTTCTCAAATTCACATACCCATTCAATCTCTCCACTTGATCCCTTTCTACATATCCCTCTCTGTTTTGTTCGGACACACATGCATACGCACGCACACGCACATTCTCACACACACACCTACACACACACACACACGCACACACTTGCACGAATACACACACAAACACACACGCACACACCCTATCTTGTCTTCCCCTCTCTCAGATTGTCTGATCAAAAATGTAAAAGTGCTAATTGTTTAATCGTTCTATTTCCAGAATCAATCTCGTAGCTTACTTTTTCAATAATAAGCTGAACAAGTATTTACTGTAATCCTTGTTCTCTCTCTCTCTGTCTGTCTCTCTCTCTCTCTCTCATTGATTTTTTTTTTTGCTCCTTGTTTTATTGTTGTGTTTATCCAGAATCAATATTGTAGCCTACTTCTTCAATGCTCTGTACAAGTATTCCTTTTACCAGTACAAGAGAGCTTTCGAGGTCTTCAAGGTTTATCGCGGTCCCCTTCATCCGAAATCACAGGAGGCTCGCTAGGCCAAAAAGAGCTGAGACCATTCACTTTAGTGCAATGAACATCTTTCTATACTGACATCAGAGGCGTTTTAGCATTTCAATTGGCCATGGGACATTTTTATAAAGTTATACCAGAGACGTTACATTTAGTCATTGAATGCACGTCTTGTTTTACCTCTAATGTTTTTCGAATGAATTTAAATTAATATCGGACAAACTGAAACAAGACAATACTATAAAAGGAGGTATTAGAATTACTCATCTGATTGGAACACGTCTATAAAATCCTAATTAAACTCACGTGCACACACACACACACATACTTGCACAACATTTGCTAGGATTGTGTACTTGTCTATAATGTTTTCCTTCCCCTAGCCTTTTTTCTCTTGGTATTTTTTTAATACGTCTTCTTTTAAAATTAATCTTCCCATTATCGCCCAATACACAAGAAACCTTCACACTTAATTTAGTTGCCTTTTAATCAATGATTGAAATAAGAAGTACAGAAGAGTAGCAACAAAGACGAATATATAAACGAGAGATTGTTTATACGAGATCAAAACAATTTAATATTAATAAGATGTGCTTCTTACACTATGTTATAATTATTGAACACGAATGGGGCTGAAAACCGATACCTGATAATAATCAATGATTATTTCATCATCAATGATTATTTCATCATCAAGGATTATTTCATCATCAATGTGTGCCTGTTTAAAATTCATTACTAGTAGATTGACTGTTACTTGATGTGCAAGAATGCAAGAACTGTGTTCGTAAGATATATATCTCTATATATTCCTACATTAACTCTCTTCTCTTAAATACGTTTTCTACAATACATTAATGATGGTTATAATAACACTAATAACAATATGAGCAATAATAATGATTGTAAAACACGTCAGTTCAATATTAATATGTACAAGGCGCAAAGGGGAAAAAAACAATAGTTATATCTTTTTCTGCTTATTTCCTAAATACATAAATAAAATTCACTGCATCAATCTTACAGGCTACTTCTTCAATGCTAAACTGTACAAATATTCCTTCTACCAGAACAAGAGAGCTTTTGAGTTCTTCAAGGTTTATCTCGGCCCCCGTCATCTGAAATCGCAGGAGGCTCGGCGAGGCCAAAAAAAGCTGAGACCATTCACTTTGGTGCAATGAACATCTTTCTATACTGACGTCAGAGACGTTGTAGCATTTCACTTGGCCATTTTATAAATTATTACCGGAGACGTTTATTCATTGCACGTTTTGTTTTACTTCTGATGTTTTTCGAATGAATTTGAATTAATATCGGACAAACTGAAACAAGACAATACTAAAAAAGGAGGTAGCGGAATTACTTACACAACCTGTCCTAGGATTGTGTACTTGTTTCTTTTGGTTTCTTTCCCATAGCCGGTTTTTCTCATGGCATTTTTTGAAATAGCTCTTCTTTTTTAATTCATCTTCCATTATCGCCCAATACACAAAAAACCTTCACACTTCATTGAGTTACCTTTTCATAATTTGATTGAAACAAAAATGTCATGATGAAAACTACAGAAGAGTAGCAACACAGACGAATATATAAACGAGATATTGTTAATATGAGATTTAAAAAAAAATTAATATGAATAAGATGTGCTTCTTACACTACGATATAAGTATTGAACACAAATGAGGCTGTATGAAAATCGATAATTGATAATAAGCGATGATTATGTCATCATCAATGTGTTTCTGTTTAAAATTGATGACTAGTAGATTGACTGTTACTGTTACGAAAGATGTATATCTCTTTATCTCCCTACATATACTCTCTTCTCTGAAATACGCTTTCTACAATACATTAATGACGGTAATAATAATTCTAATAAATATGAGCAATGGTAATGTTTGTGAAACACGTTAGTTCAATATTAATAATACAGGTATGTACAAGTGTGCAAAGAAAAAAATGGTTGTATTTTTATTATATTTCTGATTTTTTCCTAAATAATAATAATAATAATAATAATAGTGAACATTTATAATGCGCCATGTCTGTCAAAATTGACACTCCCGGCGCAGTTGTGTGAACATTGTTTAATTGTGGGCATACGACCATCACATTATTCAAGAAAGAAAGTAAAATACACATAAATTTAATTTAAACATACTTCAGAATATAATTTTGCAATAATTACAATATTACAATATTACAGAATTACAATACATTTACATGGATATAATTCACTGCATCTTTTTTTAGTTAAAATTCTTGTACAAAATAATTAAATCTTGCCAGATAACATTTAGCAAATAATCTAATTGAGGTTTCCTTCTTTCAAACAGACGTTAGAAACATTACAGTACTTATTCCCCGAATAACCCTAGCAAATGTAGGATTATTATCTATTTAAGTGGATATTTGTGAACACTTATTACAGCAACTCGGCTTAACTCCCGTCGTATTAAACTGATATAAAAATGAGTAACTATGTTTTGAGGGTGTTGTTATTTGTGTCTTTATCAAAGAAAAACAATCTGAGCAGCTGCGTGTAATAAGATACAAAATGTAAAGTGCTGCTTACAAACCCCCCGCGGTAAAACCGGCACCTTCTTATCACAGGCCTTTCTTATTTACGTCGGGCGAAGCTTCATCTCCGTCTTCTTGAGGGAGTATGAAAGACCGAGCCAGGCATACCATACCACACCTATGGAGTGCTCTTTCATTATGGTTGGACCTTTCTGATATAGGCCGTTGAGGTTAGCACGATGGCAATCATTGTACCACCAGCCTCCTTTGAAATTACCGGCGCAGCTTCCCCTTGCACCATCATGATCGCGGTCCAGTGTACTGAACGGATAACCTGCATGAAACGACATACTGTCACCTGCATAGAAATGAGAAATTGATTTATGATAAACACATGATATAAATCAGTTCAATATAGATACGATCTCTCCGTACTCGACTTGAAGCTGCGTGTATGTATTTTACGAAGCCGTCCGTTCGTCCGTCCATCGGTGAATGCTGTGTCTTTTGTATTTCGATGTAACAGACAGATACGTTTGGGAGCATTCGTTATTATTCATGGATACTTTTTTCAACCCCTCACTTCCCGACTTGATATCCTTTCACGGGTTGCAGAAAAAAAAAACAAGCAAACAAAAACATTCAACAACAAATCCCCTCCTCCCTCAAAAAAAAAAACACCGCTGTTGTTTACCTCGTCATATGTGAGAGAGCGTTTGATGGTTAATACCGTTTTACCGTAATACCGTGTATTTACTGTATAAATGAATTACGGTATTACCCTATGACACTATTAAGGTATAACCCTTTTATCATTTAACCGAATAACTGTATGATTGTATCACCACAGGGCCTTTAACCGTATTACAATGAACCATGTTAAGAAATTATAGTGAACATAATTGCCCCCTTTTTTAAAACCGAATTAGTCTCCCGTATTAACATATTACCGTATATCATAATGTAGTACCATATTTCTGTACCTTTGGGCGATTCCGCGATTCCACATTGGTCCAATACGACATAAACCCATTTATTTCATACAGAAAAAAGAAAATCAGACACCTTAATTGATTTGGCCATTTAATAATATTAGTGATACCAAGAGGAACCATATTTGTGATGAATTAAAATGAATAATATCATGTACAGGACACATTGCAGGGGTTCGCCCTATTACATACCTGCGTCACCGGAGTAGCTGCCAAGGGCCAGGATGTACTTTGCGACCTCGTCCTTGATACTGAAATTGCTGTAGGTGACATAGCGCGTTTGTCCATCGAAGTCTTCGAGGTCGATCCGTAGCTCGTAGGTCTTATTACGGGAAAGACGGTGGATGTTGTCGTTACCGAGCCAGTGCTCAGAGGAAACGTTTCCAAAACCGTTTTTGTACTCGGACCAGTAAAGGGAGAAGTCAACAGATCCATCTTGTCTACGCTGGAATACCTACAGAGACAGTGGGTGGGAGGGAAAGGAGGAGAGAGAAAGAAAGATATATATATAGAGAGAGAGAGAGAGAGAGAGAGAGAGAGAAAGGGAGAACGAGGCACAGATAGAGAAAGAGAGAGAACGAAAGAAAGAGAGAGAGAGGTAGAGAGAGATATCTAGACAGAGGGAGCGAGAGAGAGAGAGAGAGAGAGAAAGACAAAGAGAGAGGGAGAGACAAAGAGAGAGAGAGAGAGAGAGAGAGAGAGTGTGTGTGTGTGTGTATTAATTATTAATTCAGAACATTAATAACACTGGCGATGACTGAAGGTTGAGGCCCCCCTCGACATTTCCGGAGATTGCGCCGCAACCGCTTGGAATTTTGAATTGTCGTTTCATGACTTTTTTTTTCTCAATCCTTACGCACATTTTGATACCATTTTCGTCAAAATCGGATATACCTGTAAAGTGTTACATAACAATTAGTATGCGCATGTCATCAAAAATATGCTATAATTGCATATATTCATGTACAAGCAGAAATGTGAATACAGGTTTAGATGTATTTGGGAGATATGAATTGATATCAAATTGCTTGTATATGTTTCTCAAAGTAACTTGATGTATTCCAGAACAAAATAATACATTAGAAATGAAACAATAGATATAATAAGAAATAAAAAACAATAAAATACAAAAAAACTATTTTGTGTTAGAAATATGAATAATGAGTTTCAATAAACATTCAAAAAGTGGAGTCTGACAATTTTTGTAATGATTTTAGTTCCCTGTATATTTCCAGATGTGATATTCATGAATGCTTATTCATAATTTATGCAAATTTACCTATGCATTTTCAAATATCATAAAAATAATGTTACCTCATGAATTTGAGATGAAAAAAACATTTATTCAATACATTTTCAACATTCTTCACAAGTCTACAGACAATATGTAGAGTTTTCTGTAAAATGCATAAAATTAGCAAATTTGCATAATTTATTAGGCTATAACGACAAAAATTTGCATAATAGGAAAAAACTAATTATACCATCTTGTTCCTTACGTAAATATCTACAAACATGCACATTTTCTTGTTCATCGGACTTTCGACGGCCGAGATCAAAGGGGGGGGGGGGCAGCCCCCCCCCCCCCCCCCCCCCACCCCAGTTACGAGGTGCTCAAAATAGCCCAGTACAGTAACGGTTAAGTTGATTCTTAACACGATCCATTTTCGAAAAATCATCTAAAAGGAAATTGTAATACCCTATTGTATCTCCTACATATTTTTATATTTTATTGTAATGTTTAAAAATATTTAAATCGATGACGCACAAGGCAAGGTTAATTTTTCGAAGATACTTGCTATAGTGTTTCTTGAAAATCTTTGCGATCATTTTAAAAATGGACGGGGTTGATAAAGTTGAAATTCTAGCTATCACCGTCATTTCTCACCGTCCAGCGGCCACCGTCCGTTTCCATATCACAGTACACAGAGAGAGGATCATCACCTACTCCATCGGGATAGATGAGATACACCCCACTGAGATGGGATAGTCCACCAGTCTGAATCTCAGCACAGTCACGTGGGAGTCTAGGAACTGATAGGAAACACACAGGTGTCGTAGTTGAGAGAATTGAATTTCAGAGGACCGGTCTCTCATAGAAAAAAGGGTAACGGATTGGATCCTTGCTTGGTATTTGGTGTTATGCTAATACAATACAGTGTTAAGCTGTACAAAACTTAGTATTAAAAGAAAATGTCAAGTTGACAAGTAACAGGAGGGGTGATTACACCAAGAGGCGCCCTAAGAGGATTTAAAAAAAACTTACATTTCATTAAGTCGCTTTTGATCCTAAATGAATTAATAAAACATCTCATTGAGAGAAATAACACGTTTAGACTCTAATGGCCTTATAATCTCAATGTTATTATGAACAATAATTGCTGCTATATAGTGCAACAAAAGATGAGGACTAAAGAGTGCGAGTCAGTAATTCAAAAGGACCCTTGTACTGTTCATATTTTATTCATTTTGTTGACAATCCCTGAATGCTACTGTCCAATGGTGCGTCAAACACCACACAAATCACTGATTCAGCCATGCGTCACAAGAATGACGCTCCGTTTGCAAGAGGCATATAGCCGTTATAACGCCGGACGTTGAGCGGGAGGAGTCATTCGCCTGGCGTAGGACTGCGTTAGCGACCTGTGTCGTCTTTGACGCGTCGTATGAATGTGACACCGTATAGACAATAACACTTATAGATTAATAGCCATCATAGAATTGATTTTTTAAAAACACAGTCCTACATCAGCAAAATGAAACCTTGCGTGCAACGGGAATGATATGAAATGCTCACCGGCCGTGGCGGTGACTTGCGTCATTTCAGCCGGTACGATCGTAGACATGTCAGTAAAGTTAGTCATAGCTGATAGTGCTTCTGTCGAAACACAGGATTAATACAAAGCATTGAATAATAATGAAGATGATATTAGTGATAATGATAATCACAATAATAATACTACTAATAATAATAATGAAACCGACAATAACAATTATAATGATAATAATGATAATAACAATAATAATAATAATGATGATGATGATGATGATGATGATGATAATAATGATAATGATAAAAATCAGCATCATACTGCTATGATATCCATCAAAACTCACATGGCATTAAAAGAATAGGAAAGATCACAAAATATTCTTATTATGTTTCCTTTTTAAACCTTTATCAGAACTCAATTTTGTTGATATATTGTTCTTACGTTTATTGCAATGTTTCCCTTGAAATCCAGCTGAACAGTGGCACAGATAACTTTCCATAGTCTCCTCGCACCAGCTGTTTTCACAGAGCTTCTTGTCACAATCTATTAAATATAAAAGAAAGAAACTTCGTTCGTGTGTGTGTGTGTGGGGGGGGGAGGGGTGTGTGTGTTTATGCGTATGTCTGTGTGACGGGTGAGCATGTTTTGGTCTTGCTTTTTTATTGCACTCAATCAAACAGAAAACCTACGACTTTATATGAACTAACGGAAATGGAAATAAGAAACTGCCAGCTTTTACCGGTAATTCTGTGAATAATTGTACATCATCACAGTAAGTAATACGCTAAGACTCCGCGGGGGGCATGACGTCACCGCCAGCCTTTGTATTCTATTGTTTTTTAATGAGATCGCCGACCGAAGTTGGTGCAGCAATCTCCTCCTGAACCCTCCCCTCGGGGTACCAGTGACCGGTGCCATCGTCCGCGGGAGAGTCTACTCTGTGGAATTGGCTATACTCCGCCCGAGGTCCTCCTCCGTGTCGACGTCCAGGGCGAAAACAGACGCGATATGCATAATGCATGATATGCGTGACGATAGAGATACCTCATGCATATTCAACATTACATCCGTATCAAAGAGACACACAACAGATGACCATCAACTCACATTATGTTGCGTATTAGATGCTCTATGCAAAGGGCGGGATTACCCCGAGTAAATCATCTTGCTATAGGATGTGCTTTGTACTAGCTGCACAAGCCAGAGAGATACACGGGGCTAATTCCCGTCGACGTCTAAACTTAGAGACCTATTTCCATCATGATTGCCGCGATTTTTATATAGTTTTCGTGAATGGAGGTATGAAATCAAAGCTTATTTTGTGATTATTACGGCCATGTTTACTGAATTTTGATTATCATTTTCTAAAGGAAAGTTTTCACAAGAAAACCATTGGACTGACAGTTCAGTCGCAAGCTAACTTCAGTCAACACACGTACAGTATACAGTATACACGGTGCTCGGCCGGGGCGCTTTGACTGAGTGAGCTGCGCTAGAGTCGAAGAGTATGGGGGGGGGGGGCAAGAAGGCCGTACAACTATTCGTACAACAATACAACTACACATACGTCTATCCATCCATCGAAGAACCCGTCAACACAACAGCGTGCGGGCCGAAGTGCCATAAATTTGTTCTTATATTTACAGTAAATTACAAGAAAGCATTAAATAAGGTTATGAATTGTACATTTGCATATTAATAGTTCAATATCAACCAGACAGAAGCATGTGACTTCATGCATTGAAAAACAGTCAGTTGCGTAATGAGTAAAATTGTTTGGGGGGGGATGCAGAAAAAATTCTACATCACCATGCACCATTCTTGCATGTTACATGAAGGCTCCAAGAAACGTTTTTCAAAGTGTGGGGGGGGGGGGTCAGTTAGATCGCAGCGGGTTGAGTGTATATAGGCGTGGGGTCCACGGGTTTCAAGGGGCTATAAACCCCCGAAAGCTCAGCGGTTTTAGCCATTTAATTAGGGTCAGATGAGCATATTTGTAATACTTTATTTGTGACACCGGCAGGTCACTAATTGGCGTGGGGTCCAAACGAAGATTTGCGTAGTGTTGCGTACCAACTACGCTTGTCTACGTTAGTATATGCTCAGGGACGCAAAGGAGTAGGCAAGATGGACGCAAACAATTCAACATGTTTAATTTTGTTCGCGTACTTTCGGCGTGGAAACTTTACACAGAAAGTACGCCTTTTACGCAACACTACGCTACTGTACGCCATGTCTACGTAACAGTACGCTACCCTACGCCAGATCGACAAAGCAGTAAAAGCTTTCCACACAGTAAGCAACCGTAAGCAACCATAAGCAAACCTGTACGCCAGCCTACGCATAACCTACGCAAGGACTACAGTGAAGCAACATTTTTCTATTAATACGCAGCCTAATTTATGCGTAGTCGGTACGCCACACTACGCAACTCTACGCAGTTCCAGTGTGAAAGAGGCTTAAAGAATAACTACCGGTAGAGGTTTTTTTTTTATGAATGGCAAATCAAGTTCTTGGTGGTTTTAATATAGAGAGTCTCTATATATTTATTTACACCCCTCGCTCCCCTCTAGAATCCCGCGGATTTCCGCGGGTCCTGCTAGTGTACTTATACTTTGATAACAAAAAGGGGAAAATTAACCAGACTTTTTTTATCTGACAACTCCTTCCCGAGGGGAATTTTTTTATTAAAAAAAAAGGTTTGCAATGTTCTGACATGTTACCAGTGGCATATCAAGGCCTTGGCATCAGGAGGGGCATACTATTTGTTTTCCTGCAAGCCAATATAGTTCACTTAGGAAATCACTTTTTGAGGGCTATCGGATCATTGAAGGGGAGACTGACTATTTATACAAGGAAGGGTCTTTTGAGACCTTCGGGCGTTTCACAAAATATCGACTTAAGTTGGACTTGAAATATGGCAGGCGTTTCGAGGGACGTGGAAATCATGGTCACAAATTTATAGAATTCAATTTTATTTGTAGTTAATTGTTAAAGAAATAAAATTATCGAAAAATCATAACTTATCGGGTATTTTTCCTCAAATTGTACATCTGGTGCAAGATCTTTTAGGGGCATAAACTGCCTATCATAATAAAATAGTACCAGTCCAAGTCTTATGTAAAGCTTGAAATAATATTTTTTTTTTCTTCAACAATGAACTGTAAACAAATGTCAATTCTGTATATTTGTGACGACGATTTGCACATCCCTTGAGAGACTTATGGTGAGAGCAACCAGTTGCATGAACGACCTGACATTGTTCGATTCCATCTTAAGTTGATTCTAGTCTTTGTGAAACAGCCCCTCCAATATCTGTCTCCATGTCATGCCTTTCCATGTGCAATCTTACAAGAGCTAACAGAATTATTCCACACTCGGTTAGCTACTAGTATAAACAGCATGCTTAATTTGTTTCCCATGGTCGAAAATTGTAAGGAGTAAACTAAATAATATTACTTCCTTTGCTCCTCCTTCACAAACGCCGATACATACTTTTTGTATTGGTAAGAGGTACAGGAAAGAGAAAGGCTATTATACTAATTTTCTTTCGGGTGCAGTTTGTTTTAATCCTCTTTGTGGCCATGCCTTGAACCATAATGTATGGCCGTACAGGGGATTTTTTGTTGTTGGGGACCGGGAGAAAATGCAATGATATATTGATAATTCATTGTATTTTCTATGTTGTTTCTTATTTGTGGGGATGCCTCCTACCCTAGCCCTAACTGCGTACAGTCATGATTCAGTGGCAAAACAATGGCCTCGTAATTGTGAGGCCCCAGGATCAAAACCGTGTCAATGTGCTATATTAGTGCCCTTTTGTGAGGCATTAATCCTCATTTCTGTCAATTATGACTTAAGGACGCAGGTCCCCTTGTTGATAAGCATAGTAGCATACACATGCTTTAGCAGTCACGCAAAACAAATACTAGCAAATTTTTATTCAATAAAATCTGAGAGTGTATACTATTATTTAGATGTATGTCAAAATCGCTCCATAAATTGGGGTGAAAGAAAATAGTCCACCTTTATGACCAACAGTGGTAAAAGAGTCATCCAATCTATTTTTAGTAGGTAAAGTGTATTTTGTATCATAAATGCATTTTGGCCGTAAACAAGGCCGTAAACCGTAAACGTGAGGTTTGCAAGGTAACGGGGTAATTCATTGTTAATATGTTGTTTGATGGTGATGGTAATGAAGTTTTGACTCAAACTTTTATGCAACTCGAGGCCCATCATTTGCTCTGTACTATACGAAAAAATCTGATATTTTTTATTTTCCCTCAAAGAAATTGTCAATCACACAGACACCCTTAAAACAACTATTGCACATATGTTTCTATTCAACCCCTGTATGGAAAAATATATCCCGTCATCAACAACCAAAAAAGGTTTTTTAAATAATATGTGCAGAGCATATTGGTGACAGCGTTTCCTATTTGTGATTGATTTATCGCAACTTCAAAAACCCATAACTTGCTTATGTTTAATCGGACTTTGCTCTAAATATCACTGACTGGTTCATTTCAATGTTGTGCTTTCATTAAAGCCCGTCTGCACTAGTTTGGCCAGGGGATTATACCTCTCTGCAAGGTCACTGACAGGTGGTTATCTCATCAAATAAGCTCTCAATGAACATACGGAAAAGGGGATCATGGGGCACCAACCGGCACCGAGTACGCATTGTTTGCTATATAGAGGGCGCAAGTAGCTATAAGTAGTACAGTGGGGCTTTAAACAAACTTAATACCAGTATGTAGTGGTTGGAAAAAGGTGTATTGTATTGGCGCGGGAGAGTAGAGGAAGACTACCCCCCATCATTGAACATGCTGTTTTGCCCAGGCTTCATTTAATCAAGGAGTTTTAAGAGCTGGAGTCCCAACTGGCAACAAATTATTTCAAGCAGCTGCTGTTTTCTAAGGTTGCACAATCGAATCTACAGGTGTTCCAGGGGCGGCCGAGCGACTTCCTAAGTGTGTGTGTGGGGGGGGGGGATCAAAACCAAAGGGGCACCTACAAATGGATATCTCAATGGATAGTGGTATATATACATTGTGATTACATTACACAAAACTATATCATTCTTGAAATTATGAATCTTTGAAATTATGAACCCTATTTTATTTTTGAAATAATGAAACCTTATATCATTTGCGAAATTATGGACCTTCAAAAGAACAAAACATGAGTGGACAGCCAAAATGTTTGCGGGAGTTGTGAACCTTATTTTATTTTTGGAATAATAAACCACCGGGCCTGGAATTTGACATTTGTATTCCGGAATTATGAACCTTCTTAGAATACGATAACTTCGGAACACAAGTGCCCTTGTAATTATAGCCTACTTTTGAGTAACGAAAAAAAAGGGAGGGGTCTAAATGATTACCAGGAAATTTGCATATTCTGTATCCGGGAGGAATTCCTAACTTTCCTTTCCGTCTAGGGCAACCGTTAGCCGCCGGCGGAACATGGATGAGTTTCGGAATCATCTGTACCATACTGCCGTTGGTGTGTTGCTTCTGCAGACACTCGTTGAACATTGGTAAGGTGTAGTTGAGTCCAAACACGTTCTTGTGGCAGGTTTGTGTCCTTTCCGTTGCATCTAATGGCACGGGTAAACCTGTGTGCCAGAATGATGATGAAGATAATAATAATATTAATAATAAAATGATAATAATATTACACTACGGAGAAGATGAAGAATGATAACAAAAAGAAAGTGGGTATTTTTGGAATGGGGTCTTGAGGGGGCACTGACATTATGGGAGCTAGGGGCAACATTCGTATTATGTTTATGAAATGAGAATAAAAAACACCACCTTTTGGAGATTAAAGTTGTAATCTCAACTTCGTTTCACGTTCTTCCTCTCTCCCTCCCTTTTTATTTTCGCCTTTTGAGGGCGAAGGGGATGCAGCGCATGTGCCCCTTGGATAGTTAAGCCACTGTACTCTTCAACGCTCTTTTTCATCTATAATCTTATTTATCTACGCCGCCAGATAAATTTCATACATCAATAAAAAAAGAAAGAAACATCTTTAACGTTGGTTTTAAAACTACAGCTTCTCATATGGTGATTAGTCTGAGATAATTAAATAAAAGAAGTCAAAAAGATTTCTGAAAACAAAGGAAAATAGTGAATTCCGTTGAAGAAAAAATCATAACAAATATTAAGTACGAGTATATTACAAAATTCGGTAAAAAGATAGATAACACTTATTTAAATACGGTTGCAAATGGGGTTTAATTTTTATGTTTGAGGAGAAGGGTACATACCAACCAAAAGGAAGATCACCATGCCATACATGCACTTCCAATGAAGCTTTAGTTTACTGGTCTGTAATTAGAAACAGGTTTACACAATAAATGTCATAATTTAAAGTTTTGAAGTAAATTTAAGAATATTAAATTATCTAAGTATCTATGTGGCTTATTTTATCATAGATCATCTCGACTAGCATGCAGTCCTCGTGCCTCCCTATTAACCCAAGTGGGAGTGGCCTACTTAATTACACAACTTCGAAAATGTGCCCCCCTCCCGCCCTGTGTGTTGTTCATCATTTTACTGTATTTTATTTTTATTTTGTCAGATGATATTGGGCTGCAGCCGACAGCAAGGCGGTTCCACTATACAGGCACATACTCTAAATTGACACTTTACCACGATACCTAAAGCCTTGGGCAGAGCCTGGTACTACCAGT
Organism: Strongylocentrotus droebachiensis; assembly: GCA_035222895.1. Taxonomy (NCBI): domain Eukaryota; kingdom Metazoa; phylum Echinodermata; class Echinoidea; order Camarodonta; family Strongylocentrotidae; genus Strongylocentrotus; species Strongylocentrotus droebachiensis. The sequence goes on along the minus strand of JAVYIG010002429.1, from coordinate 39,939 downwards.
CTCTGGCTGTGGCGAATAAAGAGCAGTCTATGCAAACTGCCTTTAGAATAGTCTCAGAGTGCGGACACTGTTAGGCACGGTGACTGACAAGACTTTGCGCCTGTACACTACGGCAGTTCTGTGGCCAGTTTAATAACTAACTGACTATTAATTGATTAAAGTGGTATTCTGAACTCATGTTAAGTTTAAAAGAATAAAAGCATTAGCTTTTCATAATATTGTACGCCTTACAATCGTGAAATCTAGAATTCAAGCTTTTTCTTCAAGATGGACACAACTTCAGCGACTTTTACACTGTAACCCTTTTCTTATAGAATAAAAACAACCTTTAGAATCATCATTGTGATTATTAATCACAAAAAAATAGATCATAAGGTCATGTATACAAACAATTTTTTCTTTTGTCGTCAGTTCTTACCATTTTTGTGAATCCTCAGTCATGGAGTCCTTCACGTCAGGATGATGATGCGCAATGAAACACAGTTCTACCCAAGTGTGACTATTCTCACATTTGAATTCAGTCCAGGAATCAGCTAGGTTGCGAACACACAGCAACGTACGAATTACGTTTTGCGTCGCGTAGCAGCAGTCACGGATCAAATGCACCCCTCACGATGGTCTTAATTGCACGTTCTCTTACATTTCAGAGTGAGAAGATGTTTCCATTCCCTTCACCCCCCCCCCACCACAGTGCCCCCTAAATTCATGGGCCCATGCTACGCTGTTGCAGTGTTGCATAGCAATTACACGCGCGTGGGGCGGGATGACAAATTAAAAAGGAAAGATATGTATGCAACCTTTTTCTGAGTTTAGTATTGGCTTCATGGAGACGAAAGTGATATAACCTTGACTACGCTATAAAACGTATTGCAAACAATGAAATATCTAAGGAGGTTTGAAATGATGCCGTTTACCAGTCGAGACGTAGTATAAGTACTTCAAATAAAATTTAATGATTATTGCTTTGACATTATAATATTCTTAAGAAAATGTTTGCAAGTCGAGGCGCCGCTCATATTGCAAAATAAAGTTAAACATAAATTCAATGCAAGGCGCCGCTCATAAAATTGCAAAATAAATTTAAACATATATTCAATACAGAGCGCCGCTCATATAATTGCAAAATAAAGTTAAACATAAATTCAATGCAAGGCGCCGCTCGTATAATTGCAAAAAAAAGAATTAAACATAAATTCGATGCGAGGCGCCGCTCATAAAATTTCAAAATAAAGTTAAACATAAATTCAATGCAAGTGTCATTGTTAAGTGCTTCAGTACAAATTATTTCCTTCACCTGTTTTACGAATAAATGTGTTTTAATATTCAGGATTCGAATTGCACACATTACGTGTTGTTAGGTAAGGTAACCCATACCTTTTCCCCCACCTAGCAACATAACTGATATGATTGTTAACGCTTAGTAGACATCTTACTCTTTATACCTTAGGGCCTCGTTAGATGAGGTTAGTTTATAATTACTGTTTCCAATTTATTATTAAAAAAAGAAGAAATAAAAACAATTAACCGATCAAAGCAAGTCACTGGTGTCAATTACAGTTCTGCACTTAACAGTGCCTTCTCTCCACTCCGCTGAAAATGTTCCAGCCAGAGCGTGCACATGATAATCCAATTTTCATTGACTTTGGATTTTGGTTTGCGTATCCTGTTTTCTTAGCTAAGGCTATGTGCATGAAAGTTGAGTTTCACCAATGCAAGTTCTAAATGAGTGATTCTGACGATCAGATCAGATGGTAGACAAATTGCTTTAAATGATTTCAAGAATAAATGATTTGTATGATCAGCTATCGCGTGACTGGATGATGTGAGAAGTGGTTGCATGATCTATTCATGTAAAATTGTATTATCCTTTTTAATATAAACATTTCCTACTATTACTTTTTTTAAACTTCTAGCCCCCCCCCCCCCCCCTTAGATTGTCAGATCAAAAGCAAAATGTTCTATTTGTTTAATCGTTCTACTTCATTTCCAGAGTCGATCTCGCAGCCTTCTTTTTCAATGGTAAGCTGTACAAGTATTTACTCTACCACTTGATCTCTCTTTCTCTCTCTATCTCTCTCTCTCTCTCTTATTAATATTTTGCTACTTGTTTTATTGCTTTGATTATCCAGAATCGATCTCGCAGCCTACTTCTTCAATGCTAAGCTGTACACGTATTCCCTCTACCAGTACAAGAGAGCTTTCAAGATCTTTAAGGTTTATCTCGGTCCCCTTCATCCAAAATCACAGGAGGTTTGACAGGGCCAAAAAGATCTGAGACCATTCTTTTTGGTGCACTGAACATCTTTCCCGGTTGACGTCAGAGACGTTATTGCGTTTCAATTGGCCATGCGACGTTTTATAAAGTTATGCCGGAGACGTTACATTTATTTATTTATAATTCTTATGTTTTCGAATAAAAATAAATAAATATTGGAGACAATCAAACAAGTCAATACTCTGAACAGGAAGGATTAGAGTGACTTGCACAACATGTCCTAGGATTGTGTACTTGTTTCTTTTGGTTTCCGTCCCATAGCCATTTCTTCTCTTGGTATTATCTGAAATACCTCAGAGTTTTGATTTAAAATTCATCTTCCAATTAACACCCAATACATACAAAATTAAAAAAAAAACCTTTACACTTCTTCGAGTTGCCTTTTCATAAATGATTTGTATGAGGATGACATGATGAGAAGTACAGAAGAGTAGCAATAAAGACGAAAATATAAACGAGAGATTGTTTATATGAGATCAAAACAATTTAATATTAATAAGATGTGCTTCTTACACTATGTTATAATTATTGAACACGAATGGGGCTGCATGAAAATCGGTACTTAATAATAATCAATGATTATTTCATCATCAATGTGTGTGTGTGATTGAAATTGATAAATAGTAGATTGACTGTTACTTTATACGCAAGAATGCAAGAACTGTTTTCGTACGATGTCTATTTTTTTTTATCTACCTACATATACTCTCTTCTCTGAAATACGTTTTCTACAATACACTAATGATGGTAATACTAATCATAATAACAATATGAGCAATGATTATGTTTGTAAAACACGTCAGTTCAATATTAATATGTGCAAGGCGCAAAGAGAAAATTAATTGTTGTATTTTTCTCATTGTCTGCCTCTTTCCTCAATGCATGAATAAAATTCACTGCATCAGTCATCTTGCGGCCTACTTCTTCAATGCTAAGCTGTTCAAGTATTCCCTTTACCAGTTCTAGAGAGCTTTCAAAATCTTCAATGTTTTTTTTACTGTCCCCCCATCCAGAACCACAGTGGGCTCGGCAAGGCCAAAAAGAGCTGAGACCATTCAGTGTGGTGCAATGAACACCTTTCCATGCTGACGTCAGAGACGTTGCACCATTTCAATTGGCAATGGGACGTTCTATATAGTTCTGGCGGAGACGTAATATTTATTCATTAAATGCTTGTTGTTGTTGTTTTTTTAGTTTTTTTTTTTTACTTCTTATGGTTTTCGAATGAATGAAATTTAAAACTGAAACACGACAATACTTTGGAAAGAAGGTATTACAATTATTTGCACATGTACTAGTGTTCGGTGCTTGTCTCTATTGGTTTCCTTCCCCTAGCCTTTTTTCCCCTGGTATTTTTTGAAATACGTCGTCCTTTGAAATTCATCCTCCCATCATCGCCCAAAACACACAAAACGTTCACACTTCATTGAGTTACCCTTTCATATATGGTTGAAATATGAATGAGATGTTGTTGAGAAATCCAGAAGGGTAAAGACGAAGATATAAACGACAGATTATTCATATGAGATAAAAACAATTTAATCTGAATAAAATGTGCTTCTTACACTATGATATAAGTATTGAACACGAATGAAGATGCATGAAAATCGCTACTTAATAATAATTATTGATTATTTCATCATCCATGTGTGTCTGTTTCAATTGTGGACTAGTAGATTGACTGTTACTTTATATGCAAGAATAATGCAATATGTACAAGGCGCAAAGGAAAATAAACAATAGTTGTATCCTAAATACACGAATACAATTCACTGCATCAATATTGCAGCCTACTTCTTCAATGTTAAACTGTACAAGTATTCCCTTTACCAGAACAAGAGAGGTTTATCTCGGTCCCCTTCATCCAAAATCATAGGAGACTCGGCAAGGCTAAAAAGATCTGAGAAAATTCACTTTGGTTCAATGAAAAACTTTCCATGCTGACGTCAGACGTCAGAGACGTTGTAGCATTTCAATTGGCCAATCAAAATTTTATAAAGTTCTACGAGAGACGTTACATGTATTCATTAAATTATCGTTTTGTTTTATATCTCATTTTTTTCGAATGAATACAAATTAATATTGGAAAAAGTGAAACAAGACAATACTGTAAAAAGGAGGGATTAGAATTATTTGCACAACTTGTCCTAGTATTGGGTGCTTGTCTCTATTGATTTTCTTCCCCTCCCCTTCTTTTAAAATTCACCCTCCCACCATAGCCTAATACACACACACAACCTTCACACTTCACTGAGTTACCCTTCCATAAATTGTTGAAATAAGAATGAAATGTTGTTGAAAATTCAAGAAGTGTAAGAACAAAGACGAAGATATAAACGAGAGATTATTTAAATGAAATAAAAACAATTTCATATTATTCAAATGTGCATCTTACATTCTGATTTATATTGGAAACGAATAGTGCTACATGGACATCGAGACTTAATAATAATTAACGATTATTTCATCACCAATGTGTGTCCGTTTAAAATTGATGACTCGTAGATTGACTGTTACTTTATATGCAAGAATGCAAGAACTGTATTCGTAAGATGTATATCTCTATATGTCCATACATATACTCTCTTCTCTGAAATACGCTTTTTAAAATACATCAATAATTGGTAGTATTGGTAATATGCAAGAATGCAATAACTGTGTTCGTAAAATATATATCTCTAAAATTCCCTACATATAGGTTCTTCTTTGAAGTATGTTTTCTACAATACTTTAATGATGGTAATAATAATACTAATAACAATATGACCAATGATAAAGTTTGTTAAACACGTCAGTTCAATATTCATAACATATGTATTTACAAGGTGCAAAGGAAAAAATTGAATATTTGTAGTTTTCTCTATTTCTGCTTCTTTCCTAAAGTACATGGATATGATTCACTGCATCTTTTTTGTTGCTGAAATTCTTGTAGAAAATATTTAATCAATGCCAGACAACATTTAGCAATTAATCTAGTTGAAGTTTCCTTATTTCTAACAGACGTAACAAAACATTACAGCACTTATTCCCCGAATAACCGTCGGAAATGTTTATCTATTTAAGTTAATATTTGTGAACACTTATTACAGCAACACGGCATAACTCCCTTCACGTTAAACCGATACTAAAATGAGTAACACTGTTTTGAGGGTGTTGTAATTTGTGTCTTAATCAAAGGGAGAAAAAAAAGCTGAGAAGCTATTTTTGATAAGATACAAAACATTAAGTGTGGTGCTCTAAGGTGTGTTCTACGAAACCCCGCGGCAAACCGGCACCTTCTTATGGCAGGCGTTTGTTATTTACGTCGGGCGAAGCTTCATCTCCGTCTTCTTGAGGGAGTATGTAGAACCGCGCCATTCACCCCAGACCACACCCATGGCGTACTCCGCTTGAGTGGTTGGACCGTTCAGGTATAGGCCGTTTAGGTTAGCACGATGGCAGTCACTGTACCACCAGCCTCCTTTGTAATAACCGGCGCAGTGTCCCCGTGCACCATCATGATCGCGGTCCCGTGTACTGAACGGATAACCTGCATTAAACGACATACTGTCACCTGCATAGAAATGAGAAATTGATTTATGGCATACACATGATATAAATTAGTTCAATATATACACGACCTCTCCGTACTCGATGTAACAGGAAGATGCGTTTGGGAGCATTCGTTATTAGTTTACTAGATCGATGGCGCATTATAAATGCTGTATTATTAATATTATTATTATTATTACGCATTGATACTTTTTTCAACACCTCACTTCTCGACTTGATATCCTTTTACGGGTTAAATAAAACAAAAACAAGCAAACAAAATCAATCAACAACAAATCCCCTCCTCCCCCCCCCCCCCAAAAAAAAAAAACACCGCTGGTGTTCACCTCGTCATATGTGAGAGAGCGTTTGATTGTTACTACAGTTTTACCGTAATACCGTATATTAACTGTATAAATGAATTGCGGTATTACCCCCGTAGCACTTAACGCATAACCGTTTTATCGTTTAACTGTATAAATGTATGATTGTATTACCATGTTATCTATTGTTTGGTATTGATTTTAATTCAAAGAAGGAAAAAGATGTTGATATTATTTTGAATTATGCACTTTTCACTATTTACAAAAGTTGTGTTGGAAAAGAATCTAAAAAGAAAACAACTAAAAAGATACTTCTTCATATTTTTATTTACCAATTAAGTTATCGTTTACAAATAGAAGAAAATATCAGAAAACCATGTATATCCCTCCAGAAATGGAGGCAAATGCTAAAAATGTGAATATGTTTATATTATTATGAAGAAAAAAAATAAAGAAGACCTGAAGTGGTTATTTTACACACAAAAAAAAAATTACCATAGGGCCTTTAACCGTATTACAATAAACAAGATATTACAGTATACAGATTTTTTTTTTTTTTTTTTTTTTTTTTTTTTTTTTTTTACTGTATTACCGTATTAACCTACCGTATTAACATATTACCGTATAGTATATCATGTAGTACCATATGACCGTACCTTTGGACGATTCCGCGATTCCGCATTGGTCCAATACGACATACCCCCATTTATTCCATATAGAAAAAAGAAAAACAGACACCTTAATTGATTTGGCCATTTAATAATATTAGTGATACCAAGAGGAACCATATTTGTGATGAATTAGAATGAATAATATCATGTACAGGAAACATTGCAGGGGATCGCCCCATTACATACCTGCGTCTCCGGAGTAGCTGCCAAGGGACAGGATGTACTTTGCGACCTCGTCCGCAATACTGAAATTGATGTAGGTGGCATAGCGCGTTTGTCCATCGAAGTCTTCGAGGTCGATCCGTAGCTCGTAGGTCTTATTGCGGGAAAGACGGTGGATGTTGTCGTTACCGAGCCAGTGCTCGGAGGAAACGTTTCCGAAACCGTTTTTGTACTCGGACCAGGAGAGAAAGAAGTCAACAGAACCATCCTGTCTACGCTGGAAGACCTACAGAGACAGTGGGTGGGAGGGAGAGGGGGAGAGAGAAAGAAAGATATATAGAGAGAGACAGAGAGAGAAAGGGATAAAGAGGCACAGATAGAGAAAGAGAGAGAGAAAGAAAGAAAGAGAGAGGTCTAGAAAGATATCGAGATAGAGGGGGAGAGAGAGAGAGAGGGACAAAGAGAGAGGGAGAGACAAAGAGAGAGAGAGAGAGAGAGAGAGAGTGTGTATGTGTATTAATTATTATTTCAGAACATTAATAACACTTGCGATGATTGAAGATGCGATTGAACAGTGTAGCAACACGAAGAAGAGTGGATTTCACCACATTTCGCTCCAATCATAATGATACGCAGTCTAGATTGTGGGCCAAGAAGAATGCGATGGTAAAGACTTCAAAAAAATTAACCAAATCAATATCAATATATCGATTCTGTTTATCATGAGGGCCCAGCATTTATCAGGTATCTGTTGACACCAGGGCGGAGAGTGGGAAAATGTTGATGGATGAAATAGGATATAGGCTATATTGCCCTTAAGTTTATTCTTAACACGATCCACTTTCGAAAAATCATCTTAAAGGAAATTGTAATACCCTTTTGTATGTCCTATAGATTTTTTTTTATTGTAATGTTTAAATATATTTAAATGGATGACGCAAGGTTAATTTTTCGAAGATACTTGCTATAGTGTTTCTTGAAAATCTTTGCGATCATTTTAAAAGTGGACGGGGTTGATAAAGTTGAAATTTGAGCTATCATCATTTCTCACCGTCCAGCGACCTCCGTCCGTTTCCATATCACAGTAAACGAAGAGAGGATCATCACCAACTCCATCAGGATAGATGGGATACACTCCACTGAGACGGGATAGTCCATCAGTCTGAATCTCAGCGCAGTCACGTGGGAGTCTAGGAACTGATAGGAAACACAGAGGTGGTGTAGTTGAGAGAATTGAATTTCAGAGGACCGGCCTCTCATAGAAAAAAGGGTCACGGATTGGATCCTTGCTTGGTATTTGGTGTTTTGCTAAAACAATACAGTGTAAAGTTGTACAAAACTTAGCAAAAAAAATGTCAAGTTGACAAGTAAGAGGAGGAGTGATCATACCAAGAGGCGCACTAGGAGGATTAAAAAAAAACTTACATTTCATTAAGTCGCTTTTGATCCTGAATGATTGAATAAAACATCTCATTGAGAGAAATAACACGTTTAGACTCTAATAGCCTTATAATCTCAATTTTATTATGAACAATAATTGCTGCTATATAGTGCAACAAAAGATGAGGACTAAAGAGTGCGAGTCAGTAATTCGAAAGAACCCTTGTACTGTTCATATTTTATTCATTTTGTTGGCAATCCCTGAATGCTACTGTCCAACGGTGCGTCAGACACCACACAAATCACTAATTCAGCCATGCGTCACAAAAATGACGCTCCGTTTGCAAGAGGCATATAGCGGTTATAACGCCGGACGTTGAGCGGGAGGTGTCATTCGCCTGACTTAGGACTGCGTTAGCGACCTGTGTCGTCTTTGACGCATCGTATGAATGTGACACCGTATAGACAATAATACTTATAGATTAATAGCCATCATAGAATTGATTTTTAAAAACACAGTCCTACATCAGCAAAATGAAATGTTGCGTGCAACGGGAATGATATGAAATGCTCACCGGCCGTGGCGGTGACTTGCGTCATTTCGGCCGGTCCGATCGTAGACATGTCAGTAAAGTTAGTCATAGCTGATGGTGCTTCTGTCAAAACACAGGATTAATACAAAGCATTGAATAATAATAAAGATGTTAATGGTGATAATGATGATCACAATAATATTACTACTAATAATAATAATGATACCGACAATAACAATTATGATAATAAAAATAATAATAAAAATGATTATGATTATGATGATGATGATAATAATGATAATGACAAAAAAAATCAGCATCATAATACGAAGAGGAAGGATAACAAAAACGAGAAAACGAGAAAAATGATAACAACAAAAATATGGATTTTGATGAAGGATATTTAGGGGGTCTAGGGGTCACCTATCGTATTAGGTTCATGAAATGTGAATTTAAAGCGGCCGCTTGCTGGCAATGATTATTCTAAAATGCACGAAGTGTGATTTCTCCACGACTGTATAAAATATATGTGGATATTCTGTTTCATTTGAACCATGATGTAATTATGAAATCATCTACAGGCCTAACAAATAACCCCACTAGGGGTCACATGAGATTTACAGTTCTAATATAAACATTGTTCCGCCCCTTTGCGTTTCAGCCGTCAGAATTGTGGAAAGATGTATCAAAAGAACAACTTTTACCAAACTAAGATCGAAACTTGAATTAAGCTGGTACATTTCTGGGGCGGTATACCCCCTCCCCCCGACAAATTACTTAAGTACTAATCCCCATGATCTCAAATCCCCCTCCCGAATACAAACGATTGAGGCCCACTTGGAATGTTTTGATTCCCTTATAGCTTTAAAAATATTTTAAATAGACTGGATAAACCCTCTCATAGTGTTTTACTCAATATGCCTAGTTGCCTTGGCGACAATAAACAAAATGTCAACTTGGTGATGAAGTTCATATTTGCCAACTTTGTCTCGTCAACCTTTGTTTCTGATAAATAAAAAAATATAAAAATCTGTTTGTATTTTTATTGGCAAGGTTACAGGAGATAGAAGCATTTCACTGCCTCCCTCCTTCCCCCTCTCCCTCTCTATCCCTCTCTCTCTCGCTCTCACTCTCTCGCTCTCTCTTTCTCCCTCTCTCTCCCTATGCCTGTTTCACCTTCGTGACTGAAGATCACTCAACAACAAAAACGGCTTTTAAAAAATCAATTATTTTGTTAGCTAATACGCTTTCAGCAGAATAGTTGATTAGTAATGAGTAGCACCGTGACATTTTCACGATTTACGATTTTTTAATATTATTTGGTTGAACGATTATTATGAGAAGAAAATTTTGTTTGGGAAATGTCTGTGGTACTGATGCAAACTGTGGGACGTGGAATCATCGAAAAGAAAGAAATAGTGATAATGATAATAATAATGATAATAGTAATTATAATAATAATACTAATAATGGTAATATTAATAGTAGTAATAAAAATAGTTATTGTATGAACATTAATCATATTAATAATAAGCTCGAATTTTTTCAGCTATTTATAGTAACATGATGAATCTGAGGCCAATATAATTATTTTTCATTTATCTTTTTCCGAATCAACATAAAAAGCATGAGAAAGCTTGGATTTTTTTTGTTATCTCTACCAGAACACAGCAGTCTTGTCTTTAAGAAATGAAATGGAATTCTGGTAATAAAATGGTTCATGAAGATGGAGTATCTTTGAATGGCTTACCATCCATTAGTAAGCCTTTTGTTTGGACAGCAGAATGTGATCGAACAAACGAAAACGTACTGGGAGGGCCTAAAAGTTCACATATTCTCAATGCGCGTTTATCTTTTCTATGCATGAGTCGTTCGCCACTAATAGCACGTGAGGGTGTGTGCGTATGTGTTTGTGCGTGTGTGTGTGTGTGTGTGTGTGTGTGTAAGGTGTTGTTGCGTGTATTGTGCGTAAATGGGGGGTAGGGGTGGATGGGTGCGTGTGCATGCGTGGATGGGAGTATGTATATGGGAGTGTGCGTGTTTGCGGATTGGTGTTGGTGAAGACAATCGTAACAAAAGAAATGTGAGATTTCATATGATAGACAAAACGTTGAATCGTGCCAATTTCCATGATGTTTGAAGAAAACAAATTTTTAAAAGGGATACACTCTTTTTATATAAGGGATTTGGCAAGGGAAAGCGGTGGGGGGGGGGGGGGGAGACAAAGCGAGAAGGCGGAACCAAATTGCCAGTGTTAATAAAAAATAAAATCGAAAACCAGGTAAATTACCTAAACTTTCCTTGAGTTCACTAATTTTCTTTCTATCAGACATCAACTCCGAGCAACGCATCTTCCTTATCAGGGCTCTTTCTTTTCTCCTCAATATACCTTCTTCTACTTTCTGCACATTCAAACTTTCTGAACCATTTACCATCGCTACTATTAAGTCTGATCTACTGCTATGATATCCATCAAAATTCACATATCATTAAAAGAATAGGAAAGATCACAAAATATTTTTATTATGTTTCCTTTTTAAACCTTTGTCAGAACTCAATTGTGTTGATATATTGTTCTTACGTTCATTGCAATGTTTCCCTTGATATCCAGCTGAACAGTGGCACAGATAACTTTCCATAGTCTCCTCGCACCAGCTGTTTTCACAGAGCTTCTTGTCACAATCTATTAAAGATAAAGGAAAGAAACTTCGTTCGTGTGTGTGTATGTGTGGGGGTGTGTGTTTATGCGTATGTCTGTGAGACGGGTGAGCATGTTTGGTCTTGCTTTTTATTGCATGCTCAATCAAACAGAAAACCTGCGACTTTATATGAACTAACGGAAATGGAAATAAGAAACTGCCAGCTTTTACCGGTAAAAATATGTATCTTTTTCTCTTTTCATTATCATTCTGTGAATAATTGTACATGTACTTATCCTTTGATAACAAAAAGGGAAAAATTAACCAGACTTTTTTTATATCTAACAACTCCTTCCCGAAGGGAATTTTTTTATTGAAAAAAAAAAAGTTTGCAATGTTCTGACATGCTACCAGTGGCATATCAAGGCCTAGGCATCAGGAGCGGCATACTATTTGTTTTCCTGCAACCCAGTATAGTTCACTAAGGAAATCATTTTTTGAGGGCTATCGGATTATTGAAGGGGAGACTGACTATTTATATAAGGAAGGGTCTTTTGAGACCTTCGGGCGTTTAACAAAATATCGACTTAAGTTGGACTAGAAATATGGCAGGCGTTTCGAGGGACGTGGAAATTTTGTTTGTAGTTAATTGTTAAAGAAATAAAATTATCGAAAAATCATAACTTATTGGGTATTTTTCCTCAAATTGTACATCTGGTGCAAGATCTTTTAGGGGCATATACTGCCTATCATAATAAAATAGTACCAGTCCAAGTGTTATGTAAAACTTGAAATGACATAAATTTTTTCTTCAACAATTAACTGTAAACAAATGTCAATTCTGTATATTTGTGACGACGATTTGCACATCCCTTGAGAGACCTATAGTGAGAGCAACCAGTGGCATGAACGACCTGACATTGTTCGATTCCATCTTAAGTTGATTTTAGTCTTTGTGAAACCGCCCCCTCCAAGATCTGTCTCCATTTCATGCCTTTCCATGTGCAATCTTACAAGAGCTAACAGAATTATTCCACACCCGATTAGCTACAAGTATACACAGCATGCTGATTTTTTTCCCACGGTCGAAAATTTTAAGGAGGGACTAAATAATATTACTCCCCTTGCTCCTCCTTCACAAACGCCGATATATAATTTTTGTATTGGTAAGAGGTACAGCAAAGAGAAAGGCTATTATACTAATTTTCTTCCGAGTGCAGTTTGTTTTAATCCTCTTTGTGGCCATGCCTTGAACTATAATGCATGGCCGTACAGAGGAATTGTTGCTGTTGGGGACCGGGAGAAAATGCAATGATATATTGATGATTCATTGTATTTTCTATGTTGTTTTTTATTTGTGGGGGATGCCTCCTACCCTAGCCCTAACTGCGTACAGTCATGATTCAGTGGCAAAACAATGGCTTCGTAACTGTAAGGTCCCAGGATCAAAACCGTGTCGATGTGCTATATTTGTGCCCTTTTGTGAGGCATTAATCCTCATTTCTGTCAGTTATGACTTAAGGACGCAGGTCCCCTTGTTGATAAGCATAGTAGCATCCACATGCTTTAGCAGTCACGCAAAACAAACACTAGCAAAATTTTATTCAATAAAATCTTAAAGTGTATACTATTATTTAGATGTATTAGGAATAAATCAATGTCAAAATCGTTCCATAAATTGGGGTAAAAGAAAATATTCCACCTTTATGACCAACAGTGTACGAGAGTCATCCAATCTATTTTTAGTAGGTACAGTGTATTTTGTATCCTAAATGCATTTTGTATCCTAAATGCATTTTGGCCACGTGTGATGAGAGGAAAACACAAATCTGAGAGAACCGTAAACGTGAGGTTTGCAAGGTAACGGGGTAATGCATTGTTAATATGTTGTTGTAATCTGTACTATACTATACGAAAATAAATGATATTTTTTATTTTCCCTCAAAGAAATTGTCAATCACACAGACACCCTACAAACAACTATTGCACATATGTTTCTATTCAACCCCTTTATGGAAAAAATCTATCCCGTCATCAAAAAAAAAGAAAGAAGCTTTTTGAAATGTTATGTGCAGAGCATATGGGTGACAGTGTTTCCTATTTGTGATTTATTTATCGCAACTTCAAAAACCCATAAACTTTATTATGTTTAATCGGACTTTGCTCTAAATATCACTGACCGGTTCATTTCAATGTTGTGCTTTCATTAAAGCCCGTCTGCACTAGTTTGACCAGGGGGATTAGACCTCCCTGCATGGTCACTGACAGGTGGTTATCTCATCGAATAAGCTCTCAATTAACATAAGAAAAAGGGGATCATGGGGCACCAACCGGCACCGAGTACGCATTGTTTGCTATATAGAGGGCGCAAGTAGCTACACAGTTTGAACGGTGTTTAAAATATCACTGTTTAAAAGAATGTTGTTTAAAAACGTAAACAACGTTGTTCAAAATTGAAAAATCAGTTCTCAATTGGCTTAAACAACTATCTATTGAAAAACAAAAAGATTTAATTAAACAAAGTTCTTTAAAAGGTCCCGGGGAAAAAATCACGTGATTGATTTAACCAATCGTGATTTCGCGTCGTTGACATTTTCTCGATACGCGATTGCAATTTGCGCGCACACATGCGATATGCACAAAGTACGTACATAGTACATGCATATCAATCAAGCATGCAGTGCTAGTGTGCAGTGCAAGTGTCAGTGCAGTGCAGACGAAAATGGCGGAACAAGGGCAAGGCGACGACTTGGTTCTTCTCGGCTTCGCCGATGGGGTTTAGGTGAAGTTATAGAGACAAATAATAATGTTGTCTGTCACTGTTAAATGAATATGATGAACAAATGTTGAAGTAAATTGGCAACAAGCTCTACATGTTACAGTGTAATCGTTGTGATTATTGCAGGAGTGGTTCCAGTAGGTCATTTCACAAATTCAAACAACCAGGTAATAACCATTAAACAGTTCTGTTTAAAATTTAAGCAACCCCTTTTAAACAACCCAGTTGTGCAGTAATATTGAATAAACAACAGTTGCTTAGTAATTTAAACATTTTTGTTTAACATTTACACAACTTGCGTTAAATTGTGCAATTTTATTACTAAACAACTGTTGTTTAAAGGTTTTTCTAATTTTTAAACAACTAAGTGTTCAAAACGTAAACAACCTTAAGTTGTTTAATTTTTAAACAACAGTTGAGCGATTCACCAGTTAACTTGTGGTTGTTTAAAATTTTAAACAACTTGTTAATTTTTTTTTCTAACAGTGTATAAGTAGTACAGTGGAGCTTTAAACAGACTTAATACTAGTATTTAGTAGTTGGAGAAAGGTGTATTGTATTGACGCGGGAGCTTAGAGGAAGACCCCCCCCCCCCCCCCCTCCCCCACTATCATTGTACATGCCATTTTTCCCAGGCTTCATTTAACCAAGGAGTTTTAAGAGCTGGAGTCCCAACTGGCAACAAATTATTTCAAGCAGCTGCTGTTTTCTAAGGTTGCACAATCGAATCTACAGGTGTTCCAGGGGCGGCCGAGCGACTTCCAAAGTGTGTGTGGGGGGGGGGGGAGACACCAACAAAAAAGGACACTTTCTGGAATAAAGGGGCACCTACAAATGGATATCTCAAAGCGAAAATATACAATTTTTTAGACAGTGGTATATATACATTGCGATTACATTACAACAAACTATATCATTTTTGGAATTATGAATCTTTGAAATTATGAATCTTTGAAATTATGAATCTTTGAAATTATGAATCTTTGAAATTATGAACCCAATTTTATTTTCGGAATAATGAAACCTTATATTCTTTGCAAAATTATGGACCTTCGGAAGAACAAAACATGAGTGGACAGTCAAAATGTTTGGGAGTTGTGAACCCCATTTTATTTGGGGGATAATAAACCCCCTGGCCTGGAATTTGACATTTGTATTCCGGAATTATGAACCTTCTTAGGATAAGATAACTTCGGAAAACAAGTGCCCTTGTAATTATAGCCTACTTTTGTGTAACGAAACAAAGGGAGGGGTCTAAATGATTACCAGGAAATCTGCATATTCTGTATCCGGGAGGAATTCCTAACTTTCCTTTCCGTTTAGGGCAACCGTTAGCCGCCGGTGGAACAGGGATGAGTTTCGGAATCATCTGTACCATACTGCCGTTGGTGTGTTGCTTCTGCATACACTCGTTGAACATTGGTAAGGTGTAGTTGAGTCCAAACACGTTCTTATTGCAGGTTTGTGTCCTTTCCATTGCATCTAATGGCGCGGGTAAACCTGTGTACCGGAATGATGATGAAGATAATTATATTTACGATGATAGTGATACGATGATTATGATGAAACGTACACCATCACCAAAAAACACATAATCCTAATAATAATAATGATGATGATAATAATATTATTAATAAAATGATAATAATATAACACAACGGAGAAGATGAAGATTGATAACAAAAAGAAAGTGTGGTTTTTGACAATGGGGTCTTGAGGGGGCACTGACATTATGGGAGCTAGGGGCAACAATCGTATTTTGGTTCTGAAATGTGAATAAACAACACCACCTTTTGGGGATGAAAGTTGTAATTTTACCCATTTTTCACGTTCTTCCTCTCTCCCTCCTTTTTCTTTTCGCCTTTTGTGGGCGACGGGGGTGCGGAGCATTTGCCCCTTGGATAGTTTAGCTACTGCACGCTACAATGCTCTTTTTCATCTACAATTTTATTTATTTACGCCGCCAGATAAATTTCATACTTCAATAAAAAAAATAAAAAAAAACATCTTTAACGTTGGTTTAAAACTACACGCTACTCATATAGAAATACGGTTTACGGTGTATTTTAGGTGACTAGTCTGAGATAATTAAAAAAAAAAAAAAGGCAAAAAGATTTCTGAATACAAAGAAAAATAATGAATTCCGTTGAAGAAATATTTATAACAAATTAATAATGAGCATATTACAACATTCGGTAAAAACATAGATAACAATTATTCAAATAGGGTTGCAAACGGGTTTTAATTTTTATGTCTGAGGAGTAGGGTACATACCAACCAAAAGGAAGACCACCGTGCCATATATACACTTCCAATGAAGCTTTAGTTTACTGGTCTGTAATTAGAAACAGGTTTACAAAATAAATGTCACGAATTTAAAGTTTTGAAAATTATCTATGTGGCTTATCTTATCATAGATCATCTCGACTAGTATGCAGATATCAGAAGGTACGTGCCTCCCTAATAACCCAAATGGGAGGGGCCTACCTTAATTACACAACTTCGAGAATGGCCACCCCCCCCCCCCCCCCACCCCTTGAGGTGATCATCATTTTACTGTACTTTATTTGTCTTTTGTCAGATGATATTGGGCTGCAGCCCACATCAAGGCGGTTCCCGTATTAAGGCATACACTCTAATTTGACACTTTACCACGATTCCTTAAGCCTTGGGCAGAGCCTGGTACTATACTACCAGTCTCTGGCTGTGACGAATAAAGAGCAGCCTACTATGCAAACTGCCGTCAGAATAGTCTCAGAGTGCAGCCATTGTTAGGCACGGTGACTGACAAGACTTTGCGACTGTAAACTACGGCAGTTCTGTGGCCAGTTTAATAACTAACTGACTATTGATAAAAGTGGTATTCTGAACTCACGTTAAGTTTAACAGAATAAAAGCATTAGCTTTTCATAAACAGTACGCCTTACAATTCAAGTTTTTTTCTGCAAGATAGACACAACTTCAGCGACTTTTACACTGTAACCCTTTCTTATAGAATAAAAACAACCTTTAGAATCATCATTGTGATTATTAATCACAAAAAATAGATCATAAGGTCATGTATACAAACAATTTTTTCTTTTGTCGTCAGTTCTTACCATTTTTGTGAATCCTCAGTCATGAAGTCCTTGATGTTAGGATGATTATGCGTATAATGGAACTCTGTTCTATCCAAGTGTGACTTATTCTCACATTTGAATTCAGTCCAGGAATCAGCAAGGTTGCGAACACAAAGCAATGTACGCATTACGTTTTGCGTCGCGTAGCAGCAGTAGGCACGGATTAAATGCACCCCTCACGATGGTCTTAATTGCATGTTCTCTCACATTTCAGAGTAAGAAGATGTTTCTACCCCCTTCACCCCCCCCCCCCCCACCACAGTGCCCCTTAATTCATGGGACCATGAGACTACGCTATTGCAGTGTTGCATAGCAATTACACGCGCAAGTGTAAATAAAGTTAAACATAAATTCGATGCGAGGCACCGCTCATAAAATTTCAAAATAAAGTTTAACATAAATTCAATGCAAGTCGCCGCTCAAAAAATTGCAAAATAAAGTTAATCATAAATTCAATGCAAGGCGCCGCTCATATAATTGCAAAATAAAGTTTAACATAAATTCGATGCAAGGCGCCGCTCATATAATTTCAAAATAAAGTTAAACATAAATTCAATGCAAGGCGACGCTGATATATTTTCAAAATAAAGTTAAACATAAATTCAATGCAAGAGTCAAGTGCTTCAGTACAAATAAGTTCATTTACCTTTTTTACGAATAAATGTATTTTAATTTTGAGAATGCGAATTGCATATATCACGTGTTGTTAGGTAAGGTAACCCATACCTTTTCTACCACCTATTAACTTCACTGCCTAGTAGTTTATCTTCTTCGATTGATCTTTCTCGCTCCCCAGATTGTCTGAAGAGTTAAAGCAGCATTTCAAACTTGAACTGGGTCATTGTTTTGTGCTTCATTACAAATGATTTCTTCACCAGTTTTACGAATAAATGTTTTTCTTAATATTCAGAAAGCGAATTGCACACATTTCGTGTTGTTAGGTAAGGTAACCCATACTGTTTCTCTCACCTAGCAACATGACTGATATGATTGTTAACGCTAAGCAGACATCTAAACTCTTATACCTTAGGGCCTTTTTAGATGAGGTGAGTTTATAAATACTGTTTCCAATTTATTATTAAAAAAATAAGAAATAAAAACAATTAACCGATCAAGGCATATGCAGCATTGTTACTATACCAGTCACTGGTTTCAATTACGGTTCTGCGCTTTAAAGGTACCTTCTCTCCACTCCGCCGAAAATATTCCAGCCAGAGCGTGCACATGATAATCCTATTACATTGACTTTGGATTTTGGTTTGCGTATCCTGGTTTCTAACCTAAGGCTATGTGCATGAGAGATGAGTTTCACCATGCAAGTTCTAAATGAGTGATTCTGATGATCAGATCAGATGTATGACAAATTGTTTTAAATGATTTTACCAGTTCACGAATAAATGATTTGTATGATCAGCTATCGCGTGACTGAATGATGTGAGAAGTGGTAGTATGATCTATTCATGTAATTGTATTATCCTTTAATCAACATTTTTTTTCTTCATGCTAGCCATCCCCCATGCCATAATGACAGGATGTACTGTAGTTAAATCCTTAAAAAGCTGAATCCAGAAAACCTTAGACAATCGTCTTCAAGATTACATAAGAGAATTAACACGTTATGAATAACAGGAATATCTACACGGAGTGTAAATTCTCGAGGCAAGTTTGTATAAGTCTCTCCATTGTTACAGGGGTTCCCCATCAACGAGAGAAGGTCGGCTCCGTTGATAGTTGACAAATATATAGAGAGATATCGTGGTCGTGTTGATAACTCACGGAGCTATGTACTACAATGCTCAGAGTTCAAATCCATCCCACATAACACAGTTGTCCTTTGGGAAGACACCAATCTTCATTTGCGTTTCTCCAACACAGTAAAAAGTTGAATCCAGAAAACCTTAAACAATCGTCTTCAAGATTACATAATCCATGTCCAGACGGGGTTTTGCTAGTCGGCGTAAGTTACCTCTTAGACTTAGGGCTAGTCACATGTAGGGTGTGTGTCGTAGTCGAGTTGTTTAAGCACTTGACTGGAGATCCGAAGGTTGTGATTTTAAGCCCTGATCCGACATTATAGTGTCCTATGGTAAGACATTAATATACGTTTGCCACTTGTTTACCCGGATGTTAAATGGGTTCCGGTAGAAAGGAATTCATGCAATTCTATATAAAGCACCTACAACCGCTGGTTACGCTCCATCAACCGGGTGATATTGGAAGATATGAGCGCTGTGAAAAGAACCACACTCTATACTTCGTCTAAAACAATGAAGTTGGAAAAAATCTCCCAAACGATGTATATCAAAATAATCTCAGGCAATTTGTATTTCTATGGACAGAAGAGAATAACGTCCTTTATTTGACACCAAACAATCTGATGCTTTTGTAATATACATTTTGGAGACTTTGCGAGCAGTCCACCTTTTTTTTAGACTCGCTTTATATTTTGGATTCACATACCCATTCAATCTCTCGACTTGATTCCTTTCTACAAATCCCTCTCTGTTTTGTTCTGACTAACATGCATACGCACACGCACGCACTCTCTCACACACACACACACACACCCACATACACACGCAAACACTTTTTTTTTATTTAAACATTTTGTTTTATTTCTCCAAATGTGCAATACAAACCATAACATACAATTGAATAAAATAAACGTGTTCAATATTGATGCTTTTACATAAACATAATTAAACACAAACTTATTAGCAGTATATATAACTTAGCAACAAAGTAAACGTACAAGTACCTAAACATAATATGTCAATTGTAAATGTTATTCTCTTATATACAAACAAAAATAAAAAATTATTAAACAAATCTGGAGGTAATTTTACTGGAACAATCCTGCCCCCTCCCTGCCTCCCTCCATCACACAAACATACTCACCCACCCACACACATATTTACCCACCCACCCCCCTCCCCCCACAGACACACACTACTCACTCAGTGGATGTCTGCTAGCATTCTCAACTCAAGAAAAATATACTAAATAAGTTATCCAGGCCGCAAAATAGAGTTACACACACACACACGCACGCACACACACACACACACCTCCTATCTTGTCTTCCCCTCGCTTGAGAGAGCTTTCGAGATCTTTAAGGTTTATCTCGGTCCCATTCATCCTAAATCACAGGAGGTTCGACAAGGCCAAAAAGAGCTGAGACCATTCATTTTGATGCAACATCTTTCCCGGCTGACGTCAGAGAAGTTATTGCTTTTCAATTTGCCATGCGACGATTTATAAAGTTATGCCGGAGACGTTACATTTATTGCTTTTCAATTTGCCATGCGACGTTTTATAAAGTTATGCCGGAGACGTTACATTTATTAATTTATAATTCTTATGTTTTCGAATAAAATAAAATAATTGATTGGAGACAATAAAACGAGTCAATACTCTGAAAAGGAGGGATTAGAATTACTTGCACAACATGTCCTAGGATTGTGCACTTGTTTCTTTTGATTTCCGTCCCATAGCCATTTCTTCTCTTGGTATTATTTGAAATACCTCAGAGTTTGTAATTAAAATGTATCTTCCCATTAACACCCAATACATTAAAAAACCTGTATACTTCTTCAATTTGCCTTTTCATAAATGATTTAAATGAGAATGATATGATGAGAAGTACTCTCTTAAAAAAAAAGAGTGAATTTTCAAAATCACGGACGTCACTCCTCTGGAGAGTGAAAATGTAGTGAAAATAGAGTGAACATTCACTCTTTTCTTCTTAGAGAGACCATAAAATCAATCGATTTTCACTCCTAAACAAGTGATCACGGACGTCACTCCCAAGAAAGTGAAAATAGAGTGAAAATTCACTCTTTTTTTTTAAGAGAGTACAGAAGAGTAGCAACAAAGACAAAAATATAAACGAGAGATTGTTTATATGAGATCAAAACAATTTAATATTAATAAGATGTGCTTCTTACACTATGTTAAAATTATTGAACACGAATGGGGCTGCATGAAAATCGGTACTTAATAATAATCAATGATTATTTCATCATAAATATGTGTCTTTTTTTAAATTGAGGACTAGTAGATTGACTGTTACCTTATATGCAAGAATGCAAGAATGTTCGTAAAATGTCTATCTCCACAATTCCCTACATATAGTCACTTCTCTTAATTACGCTTTCCACAATACACTAATGATGGTAATACTAATTCTAATATTACAATATGAGCAATGATAATGTTTGTGAATCATGTCAGTTCAATATTAATATGTACAAGGCGCAAAGGGAAAAAAACAATTGTATATGTCTCTTTTTCTGCCTCTTTCCTAAATACATGAATAAAATTCACTGCCTCAATCTTGCAGCCTACTTCTTCAATGCTAAGCTGTTCAAGTATTCCCTTTACCAGAACAAGAGAGCTTTCGAGTTCGACGAACATATAAACGAGAAATTGTTTATATGATATCAAAACAATTCAATATGAATAAGATGTGCTTCTTATACTATTTTATCATTATTGAACACGAATGGGGCTGCATGAAAATCGATACTTGATAATAATCAATCAATCTTGCAGCCTACTTCTTCAATGCTAAACTGTACAGGTAGTCCCTCTACCAGTAGAAGAGAGATTTCGAGAACTTCAAGTTTTATCAGGGTACCCGTCATCCAGAATCATATAGTCTCTTCTCTAGATTATGTTTTCTACAATATAATGATGGTTATAATAATACTAATAACAATATGAGCAATGATAAAGTTTGTGAAACACGTCAGTTCAATATTAATAATACATGTATGTACAAGGTGCAAACAAAACAATAGTGGTAGTTTTCTATATTTCTGCTTCTTTCATAAATAATAATAATAATAGCGAACGTTTATAATGCGCCATGTCTGTCAACATTGACACTCCTGGCGCAGTTGTGTGAAAAAAATAGAATTGTGGGCATCCGACCATCAAGTAAAATATACATAAGTTAAAGTTTAACATACTTCAGGACATATTTTTGCAATAATAGAATTACGATATATTTACATAATAAAGAATATTACATCATAGTAAATACGATTCCCAAAGTTTGGAAACAGAATATGTTAAGACAGGTACATGTATATAATGCGACACAGGAAGAAAATGAAGGTGTCATGTTTAATGAATTTTAAAATTGATGACTCTTAGATTGACTGTTACTTTATATGCAAGAATGGAAGAACTGTGTTCGTAAGATATCTATCTCTATATTTCCCTACATATACTCTCTTCTCTGAAGTACGTTTTATGCCATACATTAATGATGTTAATAATAATACTAGTAAAAAAAATGACCCAAAATTTATGGTTAATACATGTATGTACAAGACGCAAAAGAAAACAAAACAATAGTTGCATTTGTCTCTATTTCTCTACTTTCCTAAATACATGGATATAATTTACTGCATCTTTTTCGCTGTGAGGATTATTGTAGAAAATAATTAAATCATGACAACATTTAGCAAATAGTCTATTAAGGTTTCCTTATTTCAAACAGACGTAAGAAACATTACATTGCTTATGCCTAGGTCATATTTTCCGCGGCGGCCGTGCTGTTTAAAATATCTAAAAGCCAATAGCAATTATAGGACCGCCGCAGCATTCCAACGGTCACATACGGTAGCGGTCACATATGTTACGGTAGCCGCACGGCGTAGCTTGAATTTGTGGAGACACAAAATCTGCGACTTTCGTACGGTCTTTGAAGTGATGACGCACGATCGCCTTAGTAGGTCAATGGGGCGTCCCTGCGGCGGCCGTAGCTTTTTGACAAATACTACGGCAGACGCAAGGTAGCCGCCAGATGGCCGCAAGGCGGCCGAAGGGGGGGGGGGGGGGGTGCCATACGGCGACCGTGCAGCCAGACTAATGCTACCGCTTCACCCCTGGAGTATATAAAACGCAAGGCTACTGTACGTCCGTACGGACGTACGGTCGCCATGGAACCGCTCTACGGCAAGGCTACGGCGTATCTAATCGCTACGGCAAAAATAGAAATAAAAACAGTCATAACTCCGCGTTATAATCCCACGGCGACCCGTATGGCCTGTAAAGATAGGGATACGCCCTAGGATGACACTGAGGCCACCACAGATCTTCTGCGGCCGCCGCAAGTATTTCTCGCTTTCGGGGGCGTGCGGCCGCTGTATCCTAGTCGTAGAGCAAACGAGACCAAGGCATAATTCCCCGAAAAACCCTAGAAAATATAGGATTAATTTCTATTTAAGTTAATATTTTTGAACACTTATTACAGCAACACGGCATAACTCCCTTCAGTTAAACCGATACTAAAATGAGGTACACTGTTCTGAGGGTGTTTGTGTCTTTATCAAAGAAAAAAAAAGCTGAAAAGCTATGTGTGATAAGATACAAAATACAAAGTGCGGTGCCCTTAAGTGTGCTTAACGAATCCCCGCGGTAAACCGGCACCTTCTTATCACAGGCGTTTGTTATTTACATCGGGCGAAGCTTCATCTCCGTCTTCTTGAGGGAATATGTAAGACCGAGCCATGCATGCCAGACTACACCCATGCCGTGTCCCGCATTTTTGGTTGGACCATTCAGGTATAGGCCGTTCAGGTTAGCATAATGGCAATATGTGTACCACCAGCCTCCTTTGTACTTGTCGGCGCAGTGTACCCTTGTATCATCATAATCGCGGTCCCGTGTACTGAACGGATAGCCTGCATGAAACGACATACTGTCACCTGCATATAAATGACAAAATGATTTATGGTATGCACATGATATCAATTAGTTCAATATACACTGTCGCTCATAACGTTGGAATATTTTTGTTACCCCAATTTATGGAATTATTTTGACAATGATTTATTCCTAATAGATCTAGATATAAGTATACATTCTCAGATTTTATTGAATAATAATTTGCCAGTGTTTGTTTCGCGTGACTGCTAAAGCATGTGTATGCTAATATGCTTATCGACTTGGGGACCTACGCCCTTCATGTAGCATATCATGTAGTACCATATTACCGTACCGCATTGGCCTAATACGACATACCCCCATTTATTCCATATAGAAAAAAGAAAAACAGACACCTTAATTGATTTGGCCATTTAATAATATTAGTGATACCAAGAGGAACCATATTTGTGATGAATTAGAATGAATAATATCATGTACAGGAAACATTGCAGGGGATCGCCCCATTACATACCTGCGTCACCGGAGTAGCTGCCAAGGGACAGGATGTACTTTGCGACCTCGTCCGCAATACTGAAATTGCTGTAGGTTGCATAGCGCGTTTGTCCATCGAAGTCTTCGAGGTCGATCCGTAGCTCATAGGTCTTATTACGGGAAAGACGGTGGATGTTGTCGTTACCGAGCCAGTGCTCGGAGGAAACGTTTCCAAAACCGTTTTTGTACTCGGACCAGTAAAGAGAGAAGTCAACAGATCCATCTTGTCTACGCTGGAATACCTACAGAGACAGTGGGTGGGAGGAATAGGGGAGAGAGAAAGACAGATAGAGACAGATAGAGAGAGATAGAGAACGAGAGAGAGAGAGAGAGAGAGAGAGGCAGAGAGAGAGAAAGAGAAAGAAAGAAAGAAAGAGAGGGACAGATATCGAGATAGAGTGAGAGAGAAAAAAAATTAAAGAAAGAAAGATAAAGAAAGATGTAGAAAGAAAGGGAGAGAGAAAGAGAGGGAGAGAGAGAGAAAGAGATTGTGTGTGTGTGTGTTAAAAATTAATTGAGAACACTAATTGCACTTGTGATGATTTAAGATGCGATGTGTGTAATCAAAGTTTATGTAATTACTTTTGAACAGTGTAGCAACACGAAGAACAGTGGCCTTAATTGTGAGCCAAGAAGAATGCGTTATGGCAAAGACTTTTAAAAGATCAACCAAATCAATATCAATAACCTATATCGATTCTGTTCTTCATAAGGGCCCTTCAATTCAACCCAGCAATTATAAGATACCGGTTTACACCAGGGTAGAGAGTGAACAATGTTGATAAATGAAATAGGATATAGGGTATGTAATGCCCTTGAGTTGATTATTAACACGATCCATTTTCGAATAGTCAACTATAAAGGGCAATTGTAATACCCTATTATTTTCCCCATAGAATTTTCTTTTTAGGATTACGTTATACTTCATTGTTATGTTCGCATATTTCAATAGATGACGTACAAGGCAAGCGTCATTTTTTAATCTCATGTTAAAAGTAGATGGGGTTGATAAAGATGCCATTCTAGCTATCACCGTCATTTCTCACCGTCCAGCGGCCACCGTCCGTTTCCATATCACAGTACACAGAGAGAGGATCACCACCATCTCCATCGGGATAGATGGGATACACCCCACTGAGATGGGATAGTCCACCAGTCTGAATCTCAGCGCAGTCACGTGGCAGTCTAGGAACTGATAGGAAATACAAAGGTGTCGTAGTTGAGAGAATTGAATTTCAGAGGACCGGCCTCTCATAGGAGAATGTCCCGGATTCGATCCTTCCTTTCCTTGGTACTTACATCCTTGGACAAAGTTTACTTCCGACCCAAGGAGATATACCTGTCTTGCCTGTTTAATTGCCATATTTCCTACAAGGTGTACTAAATGGGCACCTGACTGGTTCTACAGAGAGACCTTTTGAATGTCGAGAGCTTCGGAATCGGTAGACTAGCAAATAGAGACAATAACTCAGGTAATATTGGAGTTCTTTGAGCACCTTACGTGGTGGATGAGAGCCCTGGACAGGAATTCAATATCAGCGACGTAGTATAGGGATGATGTTTAAATAACAATATAGTGTAAAGAAAACTTAATAAAGAAAATGTCAAGTTGACAAGAAACGAGAGAAGTGATCATACCACAATGCGCACCGGGAGGCTATTGAATAAAACATCTCATTGAGAGAGAAAAACACATTTAGACTAAAATGGCCTTATAATCTACGTTTATTCATGATCAACAATTGCTGCCATTTAGCGCCACAAAAGTTAAGGACTACAGAGTGTGAGTCAGTAATTCCAAAGGGTCCTTGTACTGTTCATATTTTATTAATTTTGTTGACAATTCCTGAATGTCAATCTCCCATGGTGCGTGAACACCGCACAAATCACAGATTCAGCCATGTGTCACAAGAATGACGCTTTGTGTGCAAGAGGCATGTAGCGGTTATTTATAGATTAATAGCCATTATAGATTTGATAAAAATAACACAGTCCTACGCCAGGAAATTGAAACCTCGTGTGCAACGGGAATAATATGAAATGCTCACCGTCCGTGGCGGTGACTTGCGTCATTTCGGACGGTATGATCGTAGACATGTCAGTGAAGTCAGTCATAGCTGAGGGTGCTTCTGTCGAGACACAAGATTTATATCAGACAATAGTTTCATACCACGCATCCTGCGTATCAGGATTCTTTCTTGTCTCCTCAAGATATCTTCTTCTACTTTCTGCACACTTAAACTTTCTGAACCATAAACTATCCTACTATGAGGTCTAATGCTATGATATTCTTCAAAACTTTCATGACATTAACAGAAAAGGAAAGGTCACAACATATTCTCATTATGTTTTATTTCAAAACTTTTATCAGAACTGAAATTCTTTGATATATGGTTCGTACGCTCATTGCAATGTTTTCCTTGAAATCCAGGTGAACAGTGGCAAAGATAGGTTTCCATAGTCTCCTCGCACCAGCCGTTTTCACAGAGCTTCTTGTCACAATCTATTAAAGATAAAGGAAAGAAACTTAGTTTGTGTGTTGTGTGAGCATGTCTTGGTTCTTTTAATGCATACTCAATCTAAAAAAAAAAACCTTTGACTTCATATGAACTATACGGAAATGGAAATAAGAAACTGTTAACTTTCAACTGTATAAGTATCTTTTTATTTTCTCTTTCTCATAGTCATTCCATCATTAAATGCACATGCACTATGTTCCCTTTTCCCTGAAAATTACCTCCTAGGTCATAACCCTCCCCCACCCATGGACTATTAGTATTACCCCCATCCGTGAAAATGACCAGTAGGACAATTTTCTCTCTCAAGGAAAATCATCCCCGAAGTCAATGACCCCCCCCCCCTCCCCCTGTTCATTAAAGGGGAAGTCCACCCATCATACATTTTGTTCGGGGGACATTGTCCTGGGGGGGGGGGGGGGGTGATTGTACAGGGAGTAATTTTCAGGGGGCAATATGTCCTCGGGGGTGGTTGTCCTAGGGGTTAGTTGTCTGTCCCGGAACCCTTTTAGTTCACTGTCTTGCATGACTATTTATTGTGAAAATAAAATTCTGAAACATGTTGAATTACTGGTGAACACTGTAATGGTGATACACCTAGATTGTTTTCCGAGCGAAATTGGAGGGAACATTCATTGTTTTTGCAAAGGTATGCCAACTCCTTCCTGACGAAAAGTTGTATCAGTTATATATTCATTGTAATGTACAGCCACAGGCAGTAGTAATATAAAAGTTCGTTACATCGGCTTGAATGGAAATTGATTAGGCGTCTATGAACGTCTGACTACCCCTTCCCGAGAGAAGCTTTTTCAATTTTTTGTTTACAGTTTTGTAATATTCTGACATGCTACCAGTGGCGTATCAAAGCCTTTGCAGCAGGAGAGGCATACATTCTGTTTTTACAGCAATCCAGTATGTTTCCGTTATGCCCGCGTCACACTGTCCCGAAGTTGACATAAGATGGACACACGATGAAGGAAAATTGAACTTCGCACGAAGATGGCCCCGAACTTGGTCAACAGCCAACCAACAGCCGAAGCAAGTACGATGCCTACAGAAGGTCACACGATGGCACCCGAACCACTGACGAAGGGAACACGAAGATGTGAATTTGTAATAAGAAGTGTACCCGCAGGCCCCATGAAGGCCACACGACGTCGTATTGAGAGTACGATGCGTTCCAACTAGGTCACGAAGGCGTCAGGTGACCTCCCGATGGTATAAAACCTTCGACCGACGGTGGGAAATTCAATTGCTGATCGGAAATTAATGATGCTCAGAGCAGGGGCGTCGGAGCGACTTCCAAATTGTGGGATGGGACCAACAAAAAAGGGCACTTTCAGGAAAAAAAAAGGGCATCTACAAAGGGAAATCTCAAATCGAAAATATACAATTGGTTAGATATTGGTATGTACCCATATACATTGTTTTCAATATTTATTTCTCTTTGTACATCATACAAGATATTGTTTAAGCATCATACTTTGCAGTTGGGTGTTATGGTCTTAATATTCATATGCGAGCGAGGAAAATGTTAAGATTGTGAGGTCGCAGTGCAAATTAAATCAAATACTGATGGGGTTATACTCACATTCTCATAACGGAAGACTGAAAAGACCTTTGATAAGTAACATAATTATATCATCTATGGAATCAATGCTAGTGAGTGTGGCGAGCGAGCTTTGGGAAAAATCGCCCTAATATTCACTTTAGGGGCACGTTTGAAAAGAGAAGAAAAGGTGACACTTATTCGAAAAGGATAAGACACTTATTTCTTATACCTGAAAAGAAGCACTCACCAGGGATTAAAAGGGCACTTATGAGAATGGTAAATGGGGATTCGTCGACGGAATTGGGACACCCATCATATTTTGATAGAGGCATTCATAAGAGTTGATAATGGGAATTAATGAAAAGGTGATATGTCCTTTATTAGAAAGGAAAATGGGCACGTATCATTGTTAAAAGGGAAATTGTCAGAGGTGTAAAGGGGCATTTATCGCCCCTGAAAAGAGGCACTGACTACATAATGGCAAGGGGTATTTATGAGAATGAAAAGGGACATTTTTAATAGGTGAAAAAGGGGCATTTATTAGAAGGGGAAGAAGCTCTTTTGTTTTAATGGGGGTACTTATCATACGGAAAAGAAGCACTGGTCAAAGTAAAAGAGGCACCTCTCAAATTTAAATAGGGTAATTATCAGAGGTGAAGGGGAGCACTTGTCAAAAGTGAAATGTGCACTTTTTAAGGTAAAATGTGCCCTTTTGCTCTGTAAAAATGGCACTTCTTACGAAGTTATAGGGGCACTTTTCCTACGTAAGAAAGGGCACTTTTGGGGTACTTGAAAAAGCCTCTGGCTATGAGGCTGGCTTTTTATATTCATTCATTCAAAATGGTTTATTTCAAATAAAACTTTCATCGCGGCGTTTAGCCGAATTACAAACAAAATTAAAAACACATAATGTAATATAACACATTGCCTAACATGATACATTGAATATGAAAAACAAATCAGAATAGATACGAGAAATAAAGCTTATTGCAACATATGTCCACGTTACCATGACACATGAGAAACGCTTGAGCTACTTAAATTCGGCTGTCTTTGCTGACACCGTGGTTCCATCTGGATGTCATCGTACTATAATACGATGGCTACACGGTGGCATTGCGAGGGTTTCACGTAGTCGTGTTACCTTCCGAAGACATTCGGGCAGCTTCTTGTTTCCTTCGTATTGTCTTCGTGAGGCGATAAGTGCCCGATGGCACCGATGATCACACGAAGTAATTACGAAGATGACACGATTTGACAAGATGCTATCACGATGGCCTTACGAAGGGCAACATGGACTCACGAATACAACACGAAAATGGACCTTCGCAAGGTCTTCGGGCTATTTTTTGGCACGCCAAAGATTTTGCCAATGTTCACAAAGTTGCTGCCGGAGCCTGAAAAATCGACCGGTGGTCATACGATTGCTTCAGATGCCCTCACGAATGGCCGATATGGCCCGATGTGTTCACGATCAGGGCCGAATTTGGAATTTTCCTTCCTCGTGTGTCCATCTTATGTCGACTTCGGACAGTGTGACGCGGGCATCAGGAATTCACTTTTTGAGGGTCATGCATGGTTATGGAAGGGTGAATGTCTTTTTTCAAAAGTAAGGGTCTTATCAGACCGTTGACACTTTTGTATATTTCATTGTTGAACAAAAAAAAACAATTATCTACAAAATCATATTTTGGGGGTATTTTCCCTCTAATTTCATATCAGGTTCAATAGGTTTTAGGCGCATAGACTGCCCATTATAGTATATGTCCAAATCTTAACTAGAACTGAAAGTAAAGTATTTTTTTGTTCTACCATGAACCATCAAAAATGTCAATTCTGTAGATTTGTGACCAAGATTTGCACATCGCTTTAGAGACAAATGGTGAGAGCAACCGGTGGCATGAACGGCCTGTCATAGTTCAAGTCCAACTGTAGTTGATATTTGTCTTCATGAAACACCCCCCCCCCCCTGCTCCTCCTACAAAACCGCCGGTGCATAACACTTTGTATTGGCAAGAGGTACAACAAAGAAAAAGGTTAATTACCGGTTTGTTCTAATAAAAAGGCAATCCATTCTCTTTTGAGTAGGTACTTTGTATTTTAAATGCACTTTGGCCCCGTTGGGAGAGGATAACAAAATACTTTCAAAACCCTAAACGTGAGGTTTGCAAGGTAACGGGGCAATTTATTGAGAATATGGTGTTTGTTGGATATTGGAAATGAGGTTATGACCACGTAAGCCAGCGCTTCTCAAAATTGTATGAAAGTCGAGGCTCACCATTTGCTCTGTACTAGAATTTGTCAATCATAAAAGCACCCTAAATATAGTTATTTGCAAATTATTTTCTTTTCTACCTCTGTATGGAAAATTTATACCGCTATGAACAAAGAAAAAATGACAGTTTTTTTAATCTAATGTACAGAACATATTGGAAAGGAGCTCACGAGAAACGTTACAGTGTTGCAAATTTGTGTTTGGTCGGTCGCAGCCGCGGAAATTCATAACTTTCTTACTCTGAATCGAAATTTGCTCAAATTTTCAGTTATCGGTTTGTTTCAATGTTATACTTCCATTAACACCAATTTGATACCAGGATGGATTTCTCCCTTTAAATTCGATGGGTAAATAAATTTATATAGAGAAAGGTGCATGTTTTCTGTTTTATGTTAGGTTCACTGTTTTGAGCGCGGGGGCTTAGAGAAGGAGCCACTCCCAGCCCACATTGTACATACCGTTTCCCCCGATCTTTGTTTAAGCGGAGGTTCGTAATTCGGAAAATGCATGGGGTTGTAGCATCAAATGTTCATCAATCCGAAAATTCAAAAGAATGGCTTGGAAAGCTATATTATTCTCGGAATTAAGATATTTTAGAATAATTATTATGAGCCCTATTCCATTTACGGAATTATGAAACCTTACATCATCTTCAAAATTATGGACCTTTTGTAGAAAAAACCTTAGGACTGGACAGCCCAAACGTTTGGGAGTTGTATACCCTATTTCATTTTAGGGTTAATAAACCACCGGGGCTGGAATATGGAATGTTTCTTCCGGAAAAAATGAATCTTCATAGAATTGAACTTCGGAAAACGAGTTCCCTCTAAATAACGCCTATTTTTTGGTTTAAAAAAAGGGTGGGGTCTATAAAAAATGATTACCTGGAAAATTGCAGGTTCTGTATCCGGGAGGGATTCCTAACTTTCCTTTCCGTTTAGGGCAACCGTCAGCCACCGTCGGAACAGGGATGAGCTTCGGAATCGTCTGTATCATACTGCCGTTGGTGTGTTGCTTCTGCAGACACTCGTTGAACATTGGTAAAGTGTAGTTGAGTCCAAACGCGTTCTTGTGGCAGATTTGTGTCCTTTCAATTGCATCCAGTGGCGCGGGTAAACCTGTGTGCCAGAATGATGATGATGATAATTATGTTGATGATAATAGTAATGATGGTGTTAATGGTAATGATGATTATGATACCACGAACAACACCACCAACAATAACATAATCCTTATAATGATAATGATGATGCTAATAATCATAATGAAATGATAATAAAATTAAAAAGATATTAATAAGAAGAAAAAAAGAATGATTATCTAAAATAATTGTGGATTTGTGCATGGGAGTTTCGAGGGAGGGGGCGGGGGCACTGACATTAGGAAACTAGGGGCACCAATCGTATTATGTTTTCAATATATGAATAAAAAAGGCCACGTTTTGTGGAAGGGATTGGTTATATCACCTTCTTTTCATGTTCTTCCCCTCTCTCTCTCTCCCTTTTTATTTCCGGGATGCGGCACATGTGCCCCTTAGATAGTTTAGACACTGCACGCTACAATGATCTTTTTCATCTAGGATCTTCTTTATCTACGCCGCCGGATAAAATTGTATGCTTAGATAAATAATGACAAACATATTTAATGTATTTTTTAACCATACACACCACACAAATAGAAATAAGATTTACAGTGTATTTGAGGTGATTAGTCTAAGATGAATAGACAAAAAAGTGGCACAAAGATTTCTGAATACAAAGGAAATAATGACCACCGTTTAAGAATAATAATGACGAATATTAAGCATTAGTATATGAAAAATTCGGAGAAAACATAGATAACAATCATTCATATAGGGTAGCAATATGGTTTGACATTTTATATTTGAGGAGTAGGGTACATACCAACAGAAAGGAAGATTACCGTGCCATATATGCACTTCCAATGAAGCTTTAGTACACTGGTCTGTATAATTATAAACAGGTTTACAAAATAAATCATCATGATGATAGAGTTCTGATGAAACTATTTCCTAATAAATTATCTATGTATTTATGTCACTTATCTTATCATAGATTATCTTGACTTGCATGCAACTTCAGGAAGGTCCCCCCCCCCCCTCCTTTGAGGGGATCATACGTTTAATGTCTTTTATTTTGCTTTTGTCAGTCGATAATAAGCTGCGGCCCACAGCAAGGCGGGTCTAGTAAACAGGCACACACTCAAATTTGACACTTTACCACAGTCCATGAAGCCTTGAGCAGACTCTAGTAGTTCTGTGTCCAGTTAAATGACTGACTACTGATAAAAGTGGTATTCTGAACTAATGTCAAGTTTACAAAAAAAAAACATTATCTTTTCATAAATGATACGCCTTGCAAACGTCAAATCTAGGATTCAAGCTTTTTGTGCAAGATGGACACTATTTCAGCGACTTTTACACTGTAACCCTTTCTTATAGAATAAAAACAACTTTTAGAATCATCATTGTGAATATTAATCACAAGAAATAGATATAGTCATGTATATAAACATTTTCTTCTTTTGCCGTCAGTTCTTACCATTTTTGTGAATCCTCAGTCATGGAGTCCTTCACGTTAGGATGATGATACGCAATGTAACACTGCTCTTTCCAAGTGTGACTATTCTCACAAGTTGAATTCAATCCAGGAATCAGCTAGGTTGCGAAAACAAAGCAACGTACGCATTAAGTTTTGCGTCGCGTAGCTGCAGTAGTCACGGGTCACTTGCAACCCCCCCCCCCCCCCCCCCCCACGATGGTGTTAGGGTACGTTTAGTTTAAAAGACGGTTGAGTCCTTTCTCATTTTCGTAGAATCACCAAACGAAAACGCACAAAAGGGTGAGTTTTGGATCGGCGTTTCTCCAAAAAGACGGTTTCTGGGGAAGCATAAACGCACAATCATTTGTAAACGCGTTCAAATGACGTCACCATAAACGGGTTTCCGGTTCACGTGAACATCTCGCGTAGCTGCAGTAGGCACGGATTACCTGTACCCGTCACGATGGCCTTAATTGCATGTTCTCTCACATTTCAGTGTAAGACGTGGTTTCCAATCCCTTCCTCCCACCACAGTGCCCCCTTAATTCATGGGCCCATGCTACGCCATTGCAGTGTTGCGTAGCAATTACATGCGTGGGGCGGGATGACAAATTAAAAGGAAAGATATGTATGCAAACTTTTTCAGAATTTAGTATTGGCTTCATCGAGACGAAAGAAATATGACCTAGACTATAAAGCTAGATAACGTATTGCAAACAATGAAATATCTAAGAAGGTTTGAAATGATGTTGTTTACCATTCGTTTTTAGGGCATCGCTCGGTCTCCGCTGAAGTTTTAGCGCGGAGTTAAAATTCGGCGGCGCCTGCCCACTTTTCACTCGCCGCCCAAAATACGCTCGGTGCCCGGGCGGTCGCAGCCCGTACACCGACTTAATTAATCGAGCGTTCGCCGTCGAGCGATTTAGGTCAAAAATCATTGCCGCTAGGTCAAAGGCTGCCAAGCGGTCGCCGCCCAGTCGCTGCCCGGGCGTCGTTGGGAGATCAGTCGGTCACTGGACGGCGAGTTCAAAATCGGTGGGCAGCCTTTGACCTCGCAGCTTCGGTCTATGCCCCTACCTGAAGGACAATAACCTGTTTGAACATTTGCAATCAGCCTACAAGCTAGATCACAGTGTTGAAACTGCCTTAATCAGAATTACCAGTTATATCCTAACATCCTTGGACAATAAGCGGATGGTTCTAATATACTAGTCTTGTTGGATCTCTCTGCAGCATTCGACACAGTGGACCACGATTTGTTACTTGCAAGGATGTCTGGCGATGTGTTGAAATGGTTCTGATATTACCTCAATGCAAGATCTCAATCTGTTGTCATATCAGACTTTACTTCGGAGCAACGGAACATGGATTGTGGAGTTCCGCAGGGGTCCGTCCTGGGGCCTATTCGGTTTCCCATGTACAGTTCATCCCTTGGAGACATTGCAAAGCGTGATGGCATGAACTATCATCTCTATGCTGACGATACACAACGTGATGTTGCCTTCAAGTCATTTTAAACCTCCTTAGATATTTCATCTAGCTTAGTCAAGGTCATTTACTTTCGTCTCCATTAAGCCAATACTAAACTCAGAAAAATGTTGGATACATATCTTTCCTTTCAATTTGTCATCCCGCCCCAAGCGTTTAATTGCTATGCACCACTGCAATGGCGTAGCATGTGCCCATGAATTTAGGGGGCACTGTGGTGGGAGGAAGGGTGTGGAAACCACGTCTTATACACTGAAATGTGGGAGAACATGCAATTAAGACCATCGTGGGGAGTGCAGGTGATCCCTGACTGCTGCAGCTACGCGACGCAAAAGTGAAAGCGTACGTTGCTTTGTGTTCGCAACCTAGCTGATTCCAGGACTGAATTCAACTTGTGAGAATAGTCACACTTGGATAGAGCAGTGTTCCATTGTGCATCATCATCCTGACGTGAAGGACTCCATGACTGAGGATTCACAAAAATGGTAAGAACTGACGGCAAAAAAAGAAAATGTTTGTATATATACATGACCAAATGATCTATTTCCTGTGAATAATAATCATAATGATGTTTCTAAAGGTTGTTTTCGTTCTTTACAAAAACGGGTTACAGTGTAAAAGCTGCTGTCCATCTTGCAGAAAATGCTTGAAGTCTAGATTTCACGATTGTTAGGCGTACAGTTTATGAATAGCTAATGCTTTTATATTTGTTTAACTTAAGATCAGTTCCGGCATCAATAGTCAACCATATAACTGGCCACAGAACCGCCGTAGTTTATAACTTTATAGGCGCAAAGTCATGTGATTTACTGTGCCTAACAGTGGCTGCGCTCTGAGACTACCTTGACGGCATTTTGCATAGACTGCTCCTAGATTGACACAGCCAGAGACTCGAAGTACTAAAGTCTGCTCAAGGCTTTATGGGCTGTGGTAAAGTGGCAAATTAGAGTATGTGGCTGTATACAAGAACCTCCTTGCTATGAACCGCAGCCCAATATCGTTTGACAAAAGCAAAATAAAAAATAGTAAAAGTGTAATCCCTTCAGAAAGGGGCGGAGGGCACATTCTCAAAGTTGTGTAATTAAGACAGGCCGATCTCACTTGGGTTAAAAGGGAGGCACATAACGTCCTAGATCTGCATGCTAGTCAAGATGATCTATAATAGGATAATCAACATAGATACTTAGTTAATTATTATGTACACCTGTTTCTAATTACAGACCAGTAAACTAAAGCTTCCTTGGAAGTGCCTACTTGGCACGATGGTATTCCTTACTGCTGGTATGTACCCCACTCCGTAAAAATAAAATATTAAAGCCTATTGCAACCCTATTTAAATTATTGTTTTCTATGTTTTTACCGAATCATTTAATATGCTTAAAATTCATAATTATTCTTAACAGAAAATTATTATTTTCCTTTGTATTCAGATATCTGTTTGTCTTCTTTTGTTTCTTAGTCTTGGACTTATCACCTCAAATATACTCCTTAGTTCTATCTGTGTGGTGTTTATGTTTTATAGATGTTTGTTTCTATTTATTTAAGAATACATTTTATCTGTCGGCTTATATAAATACGATTCTAGATGAAAAAGAGGATTGTAGCGTGCGTTGGCTTTACTATCCAAGGGGCACATGTGCCGCAACCCCCATATTGCTCCGGTTGTCTCATTTTCGCTCGCTGGAACATTGCCAGCACAAACCACTGACCTCTACCTCCTGGACGGATCATCGCCCATTCCCATTCACTATACGTTACGTACTAAAAGGCTGTATTGTCTGACCGTTCATGAATATTCATGTTTTTGCTTACCTCGGTAAATTGCTTGCCTTTACTAAATGGAAAAATTACGGTGGGGGGGTTGGATGAAATGGACATAATGAACAAATAAGAACTGATCTATGATAATTTATGCTTCTTATCGTTCGTGTGCTTGACTTATAACCTTACAATGGCGTGGTAAACTGAGTTTGAGTTTGAGTTTGAGTTTGAGTTTATTAACAACAAAAATAATAACAAGTAAAACATAATGTATCAAGCATGATTACATAAAATATAACAATATAACACAAGATCGATAACATTACACATGAATAATATAAATATTGTTTTACGAAGTATGTCATATACAAATGTAATAAAATATTATGTGTACACTTTTGTTGTTAAAGGGGGTACCAGAAGTTAGCACAAGTGCTAGTCCAGTCTGGTTTCCTGTTGAGTCCAAAGTTTGACTTTTACATGTGTTATATAGGCAATGGCGAGCTTGCGACCTATTTTGATGAAATTACGGTGGGTGAACTTTCAAAAGTCAATGAGACGTGAGGTTCCAATGACAGAGCTAGTGATAACGTACGTCGGGGTGGATGTGCTTTTCGTTTAAAAAAAAAATAATTTGTTAACGATTTTGGGGGTAAAAGTCCATAGGCTAACATGTTTATAGGCTGCTGACTCTGACGATAGGGGGCGTTGTCAAATGAGACTAAACGGAGCTATATGGGAAATAAAAAGGGAGAGAGAGGGGAAGAACGTGAAAAGGGTGAGATAACCACTTTCATTCTCAAAAGGTGGCCTTGTTTATTCACATTGCATAAACATAATACGATTGGTGCCCCTAGTTCCCTAATGTCAGTGCCCCCCCCCACACCCCCCCCCCCCCCCCCCCCCCCCCTCGATACCCCCGTGCAAAAATCCACAAATTCGTTTGGTTATCATTCTTCTTCTTCTTTATTGTTATCTTTATTATTATTATCTTTTCATTATTATTATCATTATCATCATTATTGTTAGGATTGTGTTATTGGTGGTGGTGGTGTTCGTCTTATCATAATCATTATCACCATCAACGTCATCACCATCATCACTATCATCATACCACTATCATCGTCAGCATCATTATCATCATCATCATTCTGGCACACAGGTTTACCCGCGCCATTAGATGCAATTGAAATGACACAAACCTGCCACAAGAACGCGTTTTGGACTCAACTACACCTTACCAATGTTCAAACGAGTGTCTGCAGAAGCCACACACCAACGGCAGTATGGTACAGACGATTCCGAAGCTCATCCCTGTTCCGACGGTGGCTAACGGTTGCCCTAGACGGAAAGGAAAGTTAGGAATTCCTCCGGGATACAGAGCATGCAATTTTCCTGGTAATCATTTAGACCCCACCCTTTTTCGTAACACAAACGTAGTCGTTAGTTATGAGGGCAGACGTTTTCCGAAGTTAAATAATATGAAGGTTCATAATTCCCGGAATAGGAATGTCAAATTCCATTCCCGGTGATTTATTATCCCAACAATGAAATAGGGTATACAACTCCCAGAAGTTTGGGGCTGTCCAGTCCTATGGTTCTTTCTACTAAAGGTCCATAATTTCGAAAATGATGTAAGGTTTTTTAATTCCGTAAATGGAATAGGGCTCATAATAATTATTCTAAAATATCTTAATTCCGAGAATAATATAGCTTTCCAAGCCGTTCTTTTGAATTTTGGGATTTATAAACATTTGAGAATACAAACTCATGCATTTTCCCAATTACGAACATTCTTTTTAACGAAGCTTGGGGGAAACGGCATGTACAATGGAGGAGGGGGGGGTTCCTTCTCTTAGCCCCCGCGCTCACATCAGTAAACCTCACATAGAAATCAAACATGCACCTCTCTCCATCTACATGTATTAGCCCATCGAATTAAAGGGGCTTGATAACATTGCTCAGATAAGAGAAAGTGGTGCTAAGGTGGTGACTTCAATGCTAGACGTACATTTAAAGACAATCTGAAAATTTGAGTGAAAATGGACCATTATTCATTGTACAAATTGGGAAAAACTGATCTGATCGATTCCTTAATTCTCCAAACTATATTATTAAAATTTAATTACATTTTTGGAGAATGTAAATCATTACAAAGCAATAAAATGGCTCTACATTCCATTCCAGATATTTAAGTGTTGACAGTTTTTTTATAGCCTGTTTGATGTATTTTTTTCATGGAAAAAACGGTTGGGAAAATTCAAAAAATGGTTGGGAGAATTTACTGTTAATCACTGTTGGAGGGTGTCATACATTGACGCCTTCAAAGAAAACCATAAATATCTTCGTGGTTTGAGAATTTTTTTCAGGATTGTTCGCATGCCAGAGTGTTAGTACAGTAGAAGGAATATAGTAAGTAACATTTTATACAAAAATTAAGCAATTTTTCATCAACCTTCAACAATGTTACCGAGTCACTATCCTGGTATTAAGTTGGGTTTAATGGAACCACAATATTTGAGAGGAGCCGGTAAATAAAAACTTGAGCAAATTCCGATATTAAACATATAGAAAGTTATTAATTGTCTAAGTTGCGACCAACCAAACACAAATTGGCAAAACTATGACGTTTCTCGCGAGCTCCTGTCCAATATGCTGTACATTAGATTAAAAAAACACTGTCATTTTCTTCATTGTTGATAGCTGGATAAATGTTTCCATACAGAGGTAGAAAAGGAAACTATTTGCAAATAATTACATTTATGGTGCTTTTATCATTGACAATTTCTGGTACAGAGCAAATGGTGGGCCTCGACTTTCATAAAGGTTTGAGAAGCGCTGGCTTACGTTAGTCTGCAAGCACAGACCCTAATTTGACACTTCATCAAAAAATCATTGTGCCTTGAAAGAAGCCTAGCCCAGCTACCTACTGGTTTGTGTCAATATAGTCTGTGTCAGGAGCAGCTATATTACATGGCCTATGGTAGTCTTATAGTGCAGACTCTCTTTTACGACTAACCAGGGTTTGCGCCTGCAAACTAGGCTTACGTGGTCATAACTTCATTTCCATATCCATCAAACGCCATATTCTCAATAAATTGCCCCCGTTACCTTGCAAACCTCACGTTTAGAGTTCTGGCAGATTTTTGTTTTCCTCTCACT